>OOFB01006560.1:0-12012 GCA_900323305.1 Trachyrincus murrayi | reverse complement strand
TTCATTCTCCCACAGCCCAAGGACGGATGGGTTTCCCCCTGACCAGGCCTGCTCCCTCCTCTCTCTCTCTCTCTCTCTCTGTCTCTCTGTCTCTCTCTCTCTCTCTCTGTCTCTCTCTCTCTCTCTCTCTCTCTCTGTCTCGCTCTCTCTCTCTCTCTCTCGCCCCATGTCTCTCTCTCTCTCTCTCTCCCCCTCTCTGTCGTTTTTCTCTCTCCACTGTTCTCTCACCCCCCCCCCCCCCCCCCCTCTCTCTTTCTCCCTTCCTCCCTCCCTGCTATAACAGCGCCATGCTGTCTGTAGTGCTGAAATGGCTTCTAATTAAATCTTTCTGTGAGATCAGTTTCAACAGACTCCGACGGCCATGCACTGTTTGCTTGTCCAGCGAGACGGACGAGGTGAGACCAGTGAGCTTAGCGTTTGCATTAATTACGTATACATACATACATTAAATACGTTTAATACCAGTATTACCCTTATTAGCGATAGCTAGAATTTATAGCTAGAATGTATGGAATGTATAGATATTATATAGCTGACATGCATAGCTAGAATGTATAGCTGATGTGGCGGTTATGTTTTCGCCCCGTCTGTGTCTGTCCGTCTGTGTGTAGGATATTTCAAAAGGTTGAGCGCGGACTTGCACCAAATTTGGTGGATAGGTTGGTTATGGGCCAAGTAAGAAGTTATTAACTTGGGGCGTGGGGGGCGTGGCCGTGACATATCACAAAAAAGGTGCATAACTTCCCATAGATTTGCGTAACACCACCAAAAAATGATCCTGAAAGGATTGTCAAGGGTTCATGATGATTGTTCGGTGACCTCCCCAAACCCCGCCCACTTCCTGTTTTTGTTTTTTTTAATCTCTAAAGGGGACCATTTGGCTCCCTCCAAGCCACACCCACTTCTATCAAGCTGATTCCTTGGCAGAGGTCTGTGCTCTACTGAGCACATTTTCTAGTCTATAATAGTGTCCGGTTTGAGAATAAACCAGACACTATTCTTGTACATGAGTATGTATGCACGTATGATAATATTGAACACAACTGATCAAAAGAGCCAGGTTCCCGTCAGTGCAAGACATACTATATCTTCAGTGCATGCACTAATACATGCGTCGCTAAATACATAGCTCAGCTAAATGCATAACTTACAGCTCTCCTCTAGCAGCAGAAACAGGTCCATAGCAAACAAAAGTGGGGACTAAATACATAGGAGCAGTTTAAATATGATATTGATTCTGCAATATCTACGAGTGCTCTCCTCATATTGGTCCTTTGCTCAGCAGGGTTTAGAAGAATACCGTAGACTTCATATCACAGAGATTAGAATGGATTGCTTTTAATATTACCTCCAATAACAGCTCAGTTGCCCCCTCCACAGCCCCCTTCTCCAAATGGCTATTTCCACCCTTTCACATTAAAAGCCAACTTTCTACCCAACCAACAGGATATTGTTAAAATGGCTTCCACACCACACACGCTCTCTCCATATGTGGAATCAAATCTTAACTTTGAGGCAAATATTAGAGTTTTTTCAGCAGAGTGTCCGCAGGCCTTTCTCTCTCCCTCAGACGGTTGGAATTTCTGGATCATAACGTGTGTTTCTTTCCCCACCTCCTCTTCCCCACATTCTTTGTATCACCGGGCAGAATGTTAGATTTCCCTCTTGTGCCATTACTCAAAGTAGGCTAATTTAAAGAGGGGACACTATGAGGTTCTGCGTGATGAATGACCCACGTGAGAGTGGCCCGTGGTGGGTAATGGACGAAACGGGCTCAGTTACAAACCACTTAGAATACAAATATACTGGTTTCCTTCATATCTCAGGGTTCTGACACGCGAGGTGAGGGGAGATTATTCCCTGTCTGAACAGACAGTTTGGCGTTTCTTATAATATTAAACCCATCTCCCCACAGAGAGTGTTAATTTTCATTGTGCTATAAAGACCCTGCTGTGGCGACGAAGAAGGAAAAGATCATTGAAACCTGTGAAAAATGTGATGAAAAAGTTTTTTTTACTTTCGGTTTAATTGTATTGGCTAAATACCTCCTTACTGCCTTGGCACAGTAATTCAAAGTAATTAGTACTTGAGGTAGCAGGTTTTTTTCAAGGTAAAGTTCACGTGGCGGCAATCTAATTCTGTAAATTACCAGCGTGTGGTAATTTATCCTGACGAATAACAGTTCTGTGAAGTTATTTTCATTTGGTTTTAAGGCAAAAATAACTTAAATATGTGTTCATCTTTGATTGCCTCCACACCAATAAAGTCATTTTCCGGTTACAAATGCACAGAAGTCAGCGTAGCAAAACAGCCGCTTTTATGGCACTAAATTAAATCCCACATACATAAACAACAACCCAAGTGTGTCGGAAAAAATGAGAATAGCAAGACAAATGCAAACCGCTATCTCGTCCTCATCAACCACCCCTCCCCTTAACGAGATAACTGGGTTTTTAGCCCA
The DNA here is from genome assembly GCA_900323305.1 of Trachyrincus murrayi. NCBI lineage: Eukaryota > Metazoa > Chordata > Actinopteri > Gadiformes > Macrouridae > Trachyrincus > Trachyrincus murrayi. The sequence goes on along the minus strand of OOFB01006560.1, from coordinate 9,551 downwards.
TGGGTTGAACTGAGAGAGGGGAAGATTGTTTTTTGGGGCCCAATCTGTTTGAGAAAACATCATCCCTGAGAGGGTGAAGGGGAGGTGTAGCCTGGCAGTACATATTCAACACATTCAACGATTTTATTTTTTAATTCCTAACGGCTACGTTTATCGGATACAATCGTGTCACAATCTCCCATGACTCCGAAGACTAACATAAAGTCTCATAAAACAAGAGTGGATTTAATACATTGCTTTGTTTCCGACTAGCATGTACAGCAGCAGCAGAAGCCAACACATCGGGTTGTAGCATAAATAATTCAGGTTGAAATAAGAGTATAACCACTGCAAATGCCTCGTATTAGCTTTCATCACGGAGATAGATCTGCTGCTACGGCTGAAATCTTGTAGACACGTGGGCCTACACTTACCCTTCAGCAGTACCCAGCATTAAAATAAATTAATTAATTGAACGTCTTTAAGTTAATTAAAATGATGTAGTCCATCATTGTATCACGTCAAACCTGCTAGTGTGCTCGCCACGTAGGCAAAACACACCTTGCCGGTTTAATTCTGACTGGGTTTTTTTTCCAAAGCAATTTGTGAATTTCTTCCAGATACGTGTCATTAGTGAGCAGGTCGGAGGTCAGGGGGGGGGGGTGTCGCGGTCTAGGATGCCTACAGGTAGACTGCGGACACTGGGGATCGAACCCAGAGCCTTTCATCTGGGAGTTTGACACCATAACCACAAGACTATCCTGCCCCACCCCCGTATTTAGAAAAACATTTTCTCCTTTTCGAGCAACAAACATCTTCAAAAGTCATAAAAACCTTGTTTTTATGAAAAGTTGCTAAAACATCCACCCCACGTGCCTGGAGTGTGGGCTTGCCACGGGACAGTAGAACAGTAGAACATGAGCATTTATTTAGTCCGAGGGCGCTATAATAAACCGGCTGCCAAATAATGTACGACGCGTGCGTCACCACAGACAAACAGATAAGCATCACACTTTCAATTTGTATTGCATCAGACACAGACATTGATTGGTAAATAATTAGCGTTTCATAAATGCAATTGCTTTTTTTGTGCAGTTTATTGATCTTAATGCAAGCAAGAGTTGGGTTTTAAATGTAGAAACGTTGGATTCAAACATTGTAATTAATATTGGTGACTGAAAATGCTTTTTTTCCCCTTAATTATTGCTATTTTCAGCCTATAATTTCTTTCATAATTGATTTATATAAACGTTGAACATATTTAGAGTTATTTAAAAAAATTATTCTCCAATAAATGTCCACTTTTTCCTAATTAGCTTTTTGTGTTGATATTCCTTGAGGCCGTATTTGACTGCATATGGTTCTGCTATTAAAAAGGCAATTTTCGTCATGCAGTAATCGGTGTGGCTGAAAATGCTGTCAGACAGAGAGAGAGACAGAGGGAGAGAGAGAGAGAGAGAGAGAGAGATAAATGTGTCATAAACCTGCATGGCCTAGTTAAAGGTAGACAGCTAGATAGATAGATAGATAGATAGATAGATAGACAGATAGATAGATACTTTATTCATAACAAGGGTTCAATTAAATTTTGACAGCAAAAACAGAATAACAATGTCAACACACATCTTCCATTCGCAATAGCCACCTGTATTCAAAACATGATGTTGTTTTACATACTTTGGAGGTAAACGGAGACCATGCATTCTGTACTTGTTACAAATGGACTTTTCAATCCTGTGTGTACAGTATGTGCAAGGGGAAGGTCTGTCTTGTGGCGACCAGCCCACAAAATACGTTAAGTCTGAGAGGGCCAGAAACAGCCTGGCACGCTTTGGTGCAGGTGATTACCAGCAGGGGGTCACCATGGCAAAATAAATAAATAAATAAATATTCAAAACTTAAAAATAGAGACTTATTTGAGTGTTGCCGAGCAGCATTAAATTGTCTGCCGTTTTTAACACTTCTTAGCTGGCGGAAATATAAAACTATGTTAAAAAGAAAACAAGCGTTGGCGGTTTTACCTTCCTTTGCTCAAAATGGTTATCGATTCAACTTCTAGTCTCACAACGGCTCTTAGGTGGATGTAAATATTTGATGAGGCACTATTTTTAGGGGAGGACAGTGTTCTGTTTGTTTGTTTGTTCCAGTATTGAAACATGATTCAGCTCATGACTTTAAATACATTCACTTTTTAGATGTATTTATGTAGAGTTGGGCTCATGGGTTAGTTTACATTCAGGCTTATTTACATTTAGTTACGGAATTCTGACCAATCACCGAGAGAGAAATCCAGCATGATTCAGCTTAGAAGCCACATGAAAGAGTGCTCATTGAACTCCCCTTTCTTTCTTTTTGACTCGCGAGAGATGATTCCCTTGCTCGGGCCTTACGTAACCTTATGGGAGAGGTTCTTTGAAGAGCGCAGTACAGTCGCAGGAGTTTGGCGAAACATCCCTCGAGTCCCCGTCATGTTTAGAAGTTTCCCTCATTAGCAGCGCCGTGCTAGCCGGCCTTTGTACTTCCTACCAGAGCGACGTTTCCAACAGAAAGACTTGACACGGTTCATCTTTGTCAACAGAAAAACAGGGCAACTCAGCACATTTTTTTGTCCCGCCGCACAACACAACACACAACACACAACACAACACACACACACACACACACACACATACACACACACACACATACACACACAGAGAAAAAAAATCGGCTCAATGACAAATAAGCAGATTAGTCGGCGTCACATCTTCAAATAAAGTCACTTCTTTTGCGTCGTCTTCTTTTCTGGTCCTTCTCTGGAGACGATTAATCAAAGACAATATGAGCTTGATTCTCCGTGTGTACAAGTGTTGACGCAACTGGAACAAAGGCTACGCAAACGACATAGCGAGTTCCAAACTCGTTTTAATGAGTGTGTTACAAAGGGTTGGAAGCTAATTAGCTAAATTCCACTTTTTCTTTGAAAGAATGCAGTAACAGCAGTGACCTCCCCCCGTCGAGTGGAAAACAAAGTTCCCGAACATTGCGATATTCATTATAATAAAGCGTATATTTACGCAACATTTCCGAGACCCGGGTGACCGAATGTCCCCGAGGGGGAGTTGGGGGGTGAGTGGCTGGCTGGGTGGGTGTTTGGTGGGGGTGGTAGCAGGGTTAGGAATGATACCCCTATATATGGAGTGAGCTTCAAAGCACAATAAGGTAGATTGTATTGATGAATTCAGCTGCAGCCTGTGGGAACAACATGGGTGGGTGCTTTGGGGGATGGGGGTGAACTGCCTGCTTTTTTCCCCCCATCATGCTTCTTTTCATCAACGGAAACCTCAACAATTTTATTAGTTTTTTATTTGTTTATTTATTTCATTTTTCGAATCATGATAGATCATGCGTTTACTTGCAAATGTGCTTTGCGCTCTCGACCAAAACACGAAGAATAGTTTTCTACATATTCAATGTAAAACTAAAAACACAAAACAAAAACATCACGAGAAGATGAATTACCAATGACATGCGCATTCATTCCGACTGTAATATAACCCATTACGTACCCATTACCCATAATCCCCCAGGAGCAGCACAGGTAAGTGTTCTGAGCCTGGTGACGTGTGCTAGAAGAATCCATTAGGCCCCAAACAGGACTTCTATAATAAAGGTCAGCGCAGTGTCATGTTGATAATAAGTACAATTACCCATCAACTGGAAAATGGGCCGTCGACAGTCGCTGTGAGCACACACACACACACACACACACACATACACACACTGATTCACGCTTTCTGCCACCACAGTGTCTATTCTTGTTCGAGATGTCGTCTCTTTATCCTCCCTGTCATTTAAATGGTGTCATACTTTATGACTCGTAGTTTGATCGCAGTGTCATCGACACGGACAGTATCCTTGGCGTGGGAGACCAGAGCCCATGTTTGCGTTGAAGTCCCGATTTATTGTCGGTCAGTAGCTTCGATCGACTAAAACAATCGAATCCCTTTTTCTTTACAAAGAGGAACCCAGGATTAATTACTACTCAGCAGAAGTCATTTGTCCATTTAGTTGTAATTGGATGTTATTTAGTTTGATTGTTTGGGTGGTTAATCGGTTGGCTGGTTAGTTGGGTGGTTATTGGCTGTTCATTTGGTTTTGGTTAGGTTGGTTGGTCGGTTGTTCATTTGGGTTACTTGGATCGGTCGGTCGGTCGTTTGGTTGTTTTAGTTTTGTTAGTTTTCTTTGTGTTCAATCTTCACACTTTCTATGTCTGTCAGTGGGGATTTACATGATTCCCTGAAAAGAAGAATATACAGGCTGCACTTGAAATCTGACTGTTGATACATCTAATCATCCCCCATTACACCTGGGGTATTAAAAAGGGGATATAGCAACACTGCATTTCCATGAAATAGAGGAAGCCTGCTGCGCGCATCAAAACTATGGATTATAGCGAGTGTAGGAACTGAATCAGGATTATTATTTTATGTGCATGTTGTTTTCACGTGCACTTTGTGGGTGCGGGAGATCAGAGGGCAAGCGCTAGGCGTTCAGCGTTGGGAGTTATCCTCGGTGTCTCATTTCGTATTCACCGTCAGAAACCTTTTCCACCTGCTGGGCTGCCGTTATTCTAGTGACAGCCGAGCGGGAGATGAAGATATCAAAACACGATTAGTCCTTTCAGGTGGAAGGGTGGCCGTAGGGGCGGGGACGGGGAAATGAAGGCCGCTAGACAATTTTCACACACACACACACACACACACGCACACAGGTAAGACGTACCCTCAGAGTCCTCATGTTGCTTATCGCATAATAGACAACAGGCTAACGTCAAAGAAACAGCGGTTCAGGGAAAAAGAAAACCCTGGCATCTCTTATTTAGGCATTGTGAATGATCAAAATGAAGCTGATCTACTTTTCCAGAGGCTGTGTATTGAATCGCTCCGTCGCCGCGGTAACTGATGTGCATCGTGTTTACAACGGGGAGATGATTGGCTTTTGATGATAAGCCTTGTTTACCCTTTCCAATACGCTCAAGACTTAGCTTGATGGCTCCAGTGCCCCCCCCCCTAACTCTCGCCATCTGTCGACCCTCCCAATGCTTTGGATAAGCGCGAGACCAGCCTCTCTAGTTTCTCCCGCTAGGCAGTTTGTATCTTTCGTGTCAAAGCCCTTCGCCTTTTCCTTTTTCATTTCCATTTGCAATTCATTATTATTTTTCTTTTTTCTAATTCATGCCTCGGTGAAAGGGATAGAGGACGTAGTGGCGTTTCTTTCGAGGACATTCGCCGGCATATTTTCCTTTGAAGTATCGAGGGACAATTAGAAGGGGGGAGAGAGAGTGTGTGTGAGAAACACAATAAAGTTTGAAGTCCACAATATCCTTTGATTTAATATTTATAGTGTCTTTCCTGTTTGAAGTGTGTGTGTGTGTGTGTGTGTGTGTGTGTGTGGATGCATGTGTGCATCTTAATGTGTGTGCGAGTGCCTGTGCATGTCTGTATATATAATAATAATAATAATAATATTAGATTTGATTTTAAAGTGTCTTTCAAGGTACCCAAATACACTGTTCTTAAGGATAAGAACTGTGTGTGTGTGTGTGTGTGTGTGTGTCTTTGTGTGTGTGTGGATGCATGTGTACATGTATGTGTCTTCTTGGGATAACAGTGTTGTGGATCGACAGGCCATACTAGTGGATATCAGAGATTTTCATTGAACCCTAACCCCTACCTGTTCCATGACAAGGATCTGAAGTTGTTTTGTGTGAAATCGAGATCATACTGTTTCTGTATAAATTCTGGACGTTTTCCCCCAAATCTCCCTCTGTTAGGGTGTTTGACACCCAGCCGAAAGGTTCTGGGTTCGAACCCCAGCCTGCAGTCTGCATTGTAGGCATCCTTGAGCAAGATGCCCTGCTCATTGTATCACATGTATCTAAAATCCACTTAGAAGTCGCCTAAAAGTGTCACCTAAAATGACAAAAAAGTCAAGAGAATAGTCATTAAAAAGTATCTGTGGTAGTATTGGATGGATGTGGGAGTGTGTGGGAAGTTTGTTGCCCCAGTTCTGCAGTAGCCAGGCCAGGGAGGTCAGGAGGACGAGGAGGAGAGCGGTGCCTTGGGCGTCTCCAGCTGTGTGGTGGTCTGTTACTGGGACTCTTTCACCCGCTCCACTGGGACTAGTGTCTCTCCCAGTGACCATCCCCCCCTGACCTGCCTGGCCGGGGGGGGGAGTCTGTGCTATTTATGGTCTGGTTACATATGGCGTGTATCATTTTCTCTCTCTCTCTCTCGCTCTCTTTGTCCCTGATGTCTGTCTGTCTGTCTCTCACGCAACATAAAGTAATACATAACTAGAGTAGATAAATACATATATGGATGGATGGATGGATGGATAGAGACTGTAGCTATTTGGATGAATGGGTGGATAGACAGGTAGATAGATGGACGGATGGATGGACAGACGGACACACAGACATGTTTTTTTTCTCATTAAATACGATGCTCCATTTGCGCCATTTTCATCTCGGCGATCGATGTTGTTTTCTGTGGTGTGGGAAAACACAATAGTGTATTAAAGTGTGAAATGAATCGGTGAGTAGCCACACATCTCCTTGATTGAGGTTTTTATTAGGGTGACGTGGTGTTTCGAGGCCATCCGCGCTAACAATTTATTTTGCGAAAATTGAACAAGCAGCAAACACTGATTACAGAATTTTGGAGAGATTCACCAAATTACCTGCGCTGCCTCACACCACGACAATCAGGGGGTCCATTGTGGCTCAAGCCGCCGATTCATCCTGGTTTAATCTATTCTAACATAGCAACCACGCGTTGACTCACCCTCCCAACTAAATACACACGTTTATTACACTCCCGGTTGCTTCTCCTTTGCGGCGTCTTTCTTACGAGTACAAATTCCTGAACAAGATTATTTTCTGTTTCTTGTATTCCTTTTTTAGTTTTTAGTTTTTTTGGTATTTAGGCAGCCATTTATATATGCAGCATTGATCAACACAGTGCAGGCAAATGCAATGACACCCCTCCCCCCACCTCTCCACTACCTCCCTGTGGAAACAAAATAAATACTTTTTATGTAGCTCTGTTCAACAGTGCACCATTAAAAAAACATTAAAAAATTTGCAGCGGGAATGGATTGAGACACTTCTGATTGGGGCCCGTGAGCTGGGTGGATAGGAGAACTTTTTCAAGAAATCAGGTTTGCAGTTTGTCAACATAAGGGGAAATTCATAAGCTAGGTTTATGCTAATGTAGTCAAATAACAATGTAATGGATGTATACATTCAACATTGTTTTAAATAATAATCAAATTAGTGTAATCGGCAAATAAACCATGTGAAACCACACGTTGAAACATTGTTTTGATAAAACTTAACAAGCAGCTGTAATATTTAAATATATTGATTCCAGTGCATGTAATACAGCCCAGAAACAAGTGAATTGATCATGAAGTCAAATACGTTGACACGAGTTAAAGAGCCAAAACATGAACTATGAAATGTTGTGTGTCAGGGAGACGCAGTGTGCGACAGGGAACATTAATAGAACAATATTACAATTAAGTTCATTAATATTTGCTTGTCTTGTTCATATTAAATGCTTTACTGTTTACTATTTAGCCGTTTAGCTTTGATCCAATGTGACTTCTATTGAATTTGTAGATACATAGGAAGGTACATTCAGTCATTAAGGAGCAGGTCGGGGGTTTAGGCCTACAGGTAGGCTGCAGACATCGGGGATCAAACCCAGTACCTTTCGTCTGGGAGTCACTGCACTCCTCTGCACCGGTTCACTGCATCATTTATTTTCTTTGGCATTTACAGTCAAAGTCTGAATGCCAAAGCATACATAATATACATTGGATTGTATATTATGTACGCCCGAGGTGGCATGCGTCCGTTGTGTGTGTGTGTGTGTGTGCGTGTGTGTGCGTGTGTGTGTATGTGTGCGTTGGCAGCAGTAGCGTGTTTACATAAGATGTCTCGCCGAACGCGCGGCACAATGCATCACGCATGGGGTATCGAACAGGCGAGCTGCGCGGAGGTGGGTCTCGCGGGACCGTTTGTCAGCCCTGTGCGGAATCGTTCCGTTGAAATGATACGCGGTATCACGTCGTAAGAAGGCAGAAGCGTAATGTGAACTCCCTTACCGGCTGGGTTGTCATGGTGACCGTACGAGCACAAAACGCTCCCGTCATCGTGGATATCTTCCATATAGGATAGAAAATATGGATTTTGTAGAACAACGGGATGGGAATGCTGTGGAGGCATCCTGCGATGTCGCATCAAAGGAGTCCTCAGAAATAAGCCTTGACTTCCTACTCCTCACATCAAAGGCGTGTGCATATAAACGCACACAAGCGCACACACACACACACACACACACACACACACACACACACACACACACACACACACACAGGTGCATATACACGTATATCCACTTTCTCTCTTTCTCTTTCTTTCCCACTCTCTCACAGACACGTGCACACACACACACACACACACACACACACACGCACACTGGCTGTAAGTGGTTCTGAAGGCTTGTTTATGGGCTCATCTTACGCTGTGTTTGATCTGTGAGCTTGCCCACACATGTGCACGCACACACACACAAACACACACACACACACACACACACGCTCGTATGCACGCATTAGCGGTAATAGCCAGGATGATAAGCACAAGACTTTTATTTAATCCCGCGGGCTTTGCGGCATCTCAGCTACACAGCAAAGAAAGAGGAAAAGGAAGGAGGCGTGTGTCTGTGTGTGTGTGTGTGTGCGTGCGTGTGTATCTATTTGTCAAAGTACCGGACATAACAAGTGACCCCTCCTTGCGAAGAATTCTGGGGATCATTTGATGGGTTAGGAGGATAAGTGGCTAGGGGCTGGTGGGGGGGTGGGGGGGGGGGGGGGTTGGGTGGGGGGGGGGGGGGGGGGGGGGGTGGAGGATATGGAAGATGGGGTAGAGGTTAAGGGTGGAGGATAGGGGGTGACGGGGTAGAGGGTAGAGTAGGTAGAGGGGAGGTGGAGGATAAGCATGGCAGGGAGAGGAGTTTAGGGGTAGACGGTAGGGGTGGTGGGGCTGGTGGAGGATAGAGGGATGGAGGATGGGGGTCTTGGCCCAGAATGGAGTGATGATTAGGAGGGGAACAGGGGGAATCTATACTGTAAGGTGGAAGAGCGGAGCAATCTGTGGTGTCGGACGCTTGAGTGAGTTTTTCCGAGGAGCTGATTGAGAGCAGAATAAACTCTCCATCAGGCCGCTGTGAAACTCAGACTAACACGCCTGGCAGGTATAGGGTCTGCCCACCTCCTACATGTGCACTGACACATGCGCGCACGCACAGATTCACACACAGACAAATGCAAATAGACATACTGGCGCATACAAACACATAGACGAACCCCCTCCCCGCCCCCCCCCCCGGCTGCACACGCACACACACACACACACACACACACACACACAGACACACACACACACCACACAAACACACACACACACACCCGCCTCCCAACACACGCGTAAACACAGTTCTCGATGTCAGGCCAGGGATGGA
>OOFB01006555.1:0-12740 GCA_900323305.1 Trachyrincus murrayi | reverse complement strand
CACCACACACACACACACACACACACACACACACACACACACACACACACACACGACGATGATTATTGTTTTCAAATGTTATTCTAATTTATTTTAATACTATGAACTATGTTAAACATCCTGTACCAGTTTCTAGTAGGCTTAGATTGTTAGCTTGAGATTGTTTGAACAGGCAGAGCAGGCGGTACGTGCTGACATGCTAGCGCTCCTCCTGAGTGTGTGTGTGTGCCGGTGGCTGGTTTAACCTGTGGGCCTTGATTGGCCGATGCATCACAGGTATGCGGCCTATTGAGTACCCATCTAATCGAATGTCTCTCTCCCCTCCCCGCTCCCAGGCGCTGTGTATCAATGTGCAGTGCAGCGACGTGCTGGAGACGCTGAGCCTGGTGTTCTGCGGTGCCGATGTGAACTGTCCCACCGGCATGTCCGACTGTCCCTCCACGTCCTCTCTGGCCACGGCCCACGGCCAGCCCCTGCAGGCCGAGTTCCTCAGCCGCAACCTCAACACGGGTACCCCATGACACACAACGCTCTATAGTGTGTGTGTGTGTGTGTGTGTGTGTGTGTGTGTGTGTGTGTGTGTGTGTGTGTGTGTGTGTGTGTGTGTGTGTGTGTGTGTGTGTGCGTGCGTGCGATTCCCATAAACGAATGTGGAAGAATGTTGTTCCAAGTGCAGCTTAATGTGATGAGGAAACAGTCTGTGGTGGTGGTGGTGTTTTGCACAATCGGAGCGCACTCACCGAGAGCTCTTTGCCTGCAGAGCTGCCCCGCTCCGAGGTGGACGGGGCCACGACGGTGCACTACGTGCCCTCGCCGTCGGTCTCCCACAACGGCTTCCTGTTCAAGACAGGCTCCATGGCACGCGCCATCACGGAGCGCAAGGGCAAAGAGGGTAAGCTCCTCGCACGCACGCACACACACACACACACACATGCACGGATGCCAAAGGTCACATACACACACTGCACACAGCCCCGTCTGTCCAGTGGTAAATAAATAAATGACATCGTCCAAGTTTAAATGACCGTTCGCATGCATGCATGTATGCATGTACGTGGTAATGCATGTAAGTGGTGATGGTAGCCTAGTGGGTAAGGAACAGTGCTTCCAGACGGAGCACCGGAGAGTCATGGGTTCGATCCCCGGGTCTGCCACCATTGTACCCCTGAGCAAGGTACTTAACCCTGAGTTGCTCCAGGGGGAATGTCCCTGAAATAGTTAAGTACTTGTAAGTCGCTTTGGATAAAAGCGTCGGCTAAATGTAAATGTAAATGTAACAGTAAATATATAAATGACATCGTCCAAGTTTAAATGACCATTCACGCACATACAGTACATGCATGCATGCTTGTCCACTGGTAAATAAAATATTCTAGTCACCGTGCTCATTACAAATAAACAGTAGCATAACGTATCATTGACATTAAACATGACGTGATCCCTAAAGGTAAGCCAACCGTTAATCCGGGTTTGGTTCTTCCCGGTCGCGTTAACGAATGCTTCTTTTTGTTTTTGCCTTCGCTTCAGAGTTCAGCCGCCGCTGGTGCACGCTGAACGACGGCTCCTTCAGCTACTACGAGAGCGACAAGAACTCCAGCCCCAACGGGACGCTGAAGGCAGCGGAGATAGTGTGTCTGGCCATCAGCCCTCCCGTGAAACACGGGTACGTGTCAGGTGGCGCTCCGCCACGTGACGGGGGGAGTGCCATGCGGAAGAGGGGCGACGACGGGGGGGGGGGGGGGGGGGGGGGGGGGGGGGGGGGGGGGGGGGGGGGGGGGGGGGGGGGGGGGGGGGGGGGGGGGGGGGGGGCATGTTACATTGCACTAAAGGTTCGTCGGTGAACCTGTGGAAATACATGTGCCCGGAAAGACAAAGCAGTATTTACATATAAATGACAATGTTGACACATCTCCACAACACCGGTGGTTATTCTCGCTGCACTATTGGCACAAGCCAAGTGAATGATTTAGTTGAAGGTCTTCTCATATCCTTCTGTTGATGTTGTTTTCCCTTCTTCTTTTTTCTCCCATCTGGCCCTGTCTGGCTCTCCCCCTCTGTCTGGCTCTCCCCCTCTGTCTGTCTCTCCCCCTCTGCAGGTATGACCATACCTTTGAGCTGTACTCTGACTCAGACCGCCTCTATTTGTTCGGCACCGATGATCCGGAAAGTCACAAGGAATGGGTCAAGTCTATCGCCAAGGTAACCAGCGGCCTGGGTTTTGTGGCCGGCTCTCTTTTTGTTTGTCACCGCATTCTTTATACATTTCACCAGATAGTTTATCTCCTTCGGCAGCCGACAGCTGGCCACTCGCCGGCCAATGGAAGACAGTTTGTTCTAAAAGATCCATCGATGTGTGCAGTAGGTTTCGGACCGTACACATGAAAACAAACAAGACGTTTGTGTTTGTTTGTGTACCGTTACAACTTGCAAGAGGGGAAGGATGTTGTAGTGTCTGGGGTGGCCCTCACTGAGTCTGACTTCACTGTGAGTTCCTGTCTGAGTGTGAACTCGCATATAACTCAAATATCTCACTTGGTAAACAGCTATTATCATGATGTCCCATATGATCTAATATACAATAACTATGTACATTTGTTGTCATTTTATTAGAGAATTCAAATGTACCGAAAGCAGTGTTTCTCACAGAGACTGGTGGATGGAAAGAAATCGATTTTAGCCAAATGCCTCAATCTAGTGCACATAACTAGATTCCCATTTATTTTATGATGAAAAATGTAAGCCCATTCAGTGTCAACCTAACTAACTAAATGTGTCCCAAAAAATTTATTTGAACCAGAAGCCTTTTTTTTACCAATAATATTACCATATCTGTTTAAAGTGTTTAAGATGAACATACAAAAACTATTCCCAACAAATTGCAGGTGGGGCTACACCAAGTTTCAAGTTTCAGTTTCAAGTTTATTGGTCACATCACAGTTTACATTTTACAACATAGAGCAGTGAGTGAAAAACATTATGTGCTGGCCCCGACAGCAGACAGCAGTAATTGAAGGAAAAAATAGATTAAAAAATAGAATCTAAGTATAAGTATAAAATATACAAAAAAAATGGATACAAGTTATCAAAACAAAATATAAACCAAATATATATATATAAATCAATGTAATAAAATATACATTGTTATATAATATACGGTTTACAGTATATACAGTGAGGTCCGGGGGGATGTGCAAAAGAGCATGGGCAGTATATTATGCCAGGGGTCTCCAACCTTTTTTCATCTACTTTAAAGAAGTGAAAGTAATTTTATGAGACTCTAATATATAAATATAGCCTGAGCTATTGAAAATGTGTTCAAGAAAAATGGGGAGATGTAGCCTACAATCAGTGGGCCTACTAACTAGTTTGTCATCTGTTTTGTTAAACACTCTATTGAGCAATGAAATTGGTGTATATCAAACATCAAACTAAAATCACAGCGTCATGAGCTTCGCTTAGCAGACGCCATGGATGTATAGTAAATATAAATATAGGCATAGGCCTCATAACTAATTGGAAGTTTTTATAGTTGCATTTTAACAGTATGTTTTAATCTAACATGCAATAATGTATTTTTTCATATGATGGAATAGACTCGCTTTGTGCATGAGGCTATTTTTTTTATTTATTTTGCAACGGGGGAGACTGGCGGTAGAAATTAGACTGTGGTTTACAGTCTTAATACATTAATGGGAAGTCCTGCCAAAAGAGTCTACCTCACACATTAAAAACACAAATTAAGACAATATCCTCACTATAACTCAATAGATGCTCAACCTACCTTCCTCTCCTTTTGTCAGACCTTCATCCCAGCCAATGCTGAGCCTCTGCTGAAGTTGGGCTTCGAGCGGATCGGTCGCCTCAAATACAAAGACGGGTTGAACCGGCAGACGCCCAAGGACGGGTGGTTCGCTCTGGTGGGCTCCACGCTTTACGCCTACCTAGAGAACAGCCAGGGAGAGGAGATCCACCTCCGCAAACTCCTAGAGCTCTGTGAGTTTAAACCCCTCCCACACAACCCCACTGGGTTCCTTCCCCAAAGTCCACAACCTACCTGTAGACCAACCCCTGCCGGCTCCCTGAGTGACGGCCAGCTTGATTCACTATAAGTTGCTTTGGCTAAAAAGGAACGCCTGCTAAATGACAAAATAGTACTGAAAGTAAATGGTTACAAAAAAATAGTTTGTGTGCTGTGGGAATCATTTAGTAACTTGTAAAGATTATTTTGTATTTGCAGAACATACGAGGTGAAAGGCAAGCCATAAAAGGTTTGGGTCTGGTGGATAACATCATGTTTTTTTGTCTTTTTAAAGCGATCCAACAAGACAACAAAGAGCTGGTTCTGGTGGAGCGGGGCAGGTGAGGGGAAGGGAACGTTCTATTTATTTTTTAAAGGGAAGGAACTTCCTTGACCTTTTGACCTCATGACCTTTGCTGGGGTTGAAAGTCAGTTTAAACATCCTCTCTTGGCTAGTCATCAGGACTCTTCTGGAAATGGAAGTATTGAGTTCTGCTTCCTCATTTTCGCATTACATGAGAAGAATAGCAGGGGAAATACATTTGTTTCATGAAAAAGGTATACTGCACTATTGGAAGTTTGACATATATGAACAAATGACATTATAAACCCCTAGACATATGGACGCAAACTAGGCATGGGAACAAATGAACCATTGTGTTCAGAAGTCTGATCTCTCTATTCACATTTCTCTTCCTCCCACTCCCTCTATCCCTCTTCCTGTGTCCCTCCTCTCTCCGCGTGCTCCGATTTATCTTCCACTCCCTCCTCCTTTCACCTCTTCTCTCTGTCTCTCTGTCTCTCTCTCTCTCTCTCTCTGTCTCTCTCTCTCTCTCTATCTCTCTCTCTCTCTCTCTATGTCTCTCTGTCTCTGTCTCTCTCTCTGTCTCTCTCTTTCTCTCTGTCTCTCTCTCTCTCTCTCTATGTCTGTCTCTGTCTGTCTCCCTGTCTCTGTCTGTCTCTCTGTCTGTCTCTCTCTCTCTGTCTGTCTCTCTCTCTCTCTCTCCCTGTCTGTCTCTGTCTGTCTCTCTGTCTCTCTGTCTGTCTGTCTCTCTCTCTCTGTCGGTCTCTCTGTCTCTGTCTCTGTCTGTCTCTCTCTCTATCTCTCTCTCTATCTCTGTCTGTTTCTCTCTCCGTCTCTCTCTGTCTCTGTCTGTCTGTCTGTCTCTCTCTGTCTCTCTGTCTCGGTCTGTGTCTCTGTTGCTGTCCCGCGGTGCCAGGACTCTGTACATGGAGGGTGAGAGGAAACTGGACTTTGCGGGCTGGTGCAGTGCCATCCAGAGCGCGGCGGGCAGCGGGGGGGACACCCTGAGCCAGCAGCAGCTCACGGACACGGACATCCCCGTCATGGTGCACAGCTGCATCGGCTACATCACCCAGTGTGGTGAGCCCTCCCTGGAAACATACATAAAAACACCAGCCATGTCTTTGTCCGGAATGACCCTAACTCTGTGAGCTGATAATGGCTCGTTAGCGACAAAACACGCACGCTCACCTTTTACAGATAAACATTAGTATTAGTAGTATTAGTAGTAGAGCATAGATATCGTTTTGTGTCGCTTAAAGCATCATTAAAGTTTGGTAGAGGTTTGGGTTGTGTAGTTACCTTGCCATGGTGTAACTCCAAATATTGCCGAGATATATATATATATATATATATCTTTATTTCCAAAAAACGCTGAATTGGGTTTTGTTATTTCATACATTGGCAGAATGCGTTTTGTTGGCGTTCGTTTGTGTGCTAAAGTGTGACTCTGAGACCTGTTTCGCCGTGCAATGTAAGTCAACGGGGGAGAGAAAGAAACCCACTATTTTGGATTATCAACTTTGAATCTATGAAGCAACTATTGAAGCTATCTCAGCGATATTTGGTGTTACATCATGGCAAGGTAATGACCCAAACCCAAACCTCGACCAAACTTTAATGATGCTTTAATGTATTTTTTTGCTGCTGTGTCTTGCATGGGTGTATTATTACATTGTGTGTGTGTGTGTGTGTGTGTGGCCTCATGTGACTCTGATTGTAGACATTCTGGCTCTCTCATTCTTCCTTCCCATCTGTTCATTTCTTTCTTTTTGTTCTTTCAGCAGTCCTCTCACTCCTGGTATCCTCTTCCCCCCCCTCTGTATCCCTTGTGACCTGGCCTTTTCCTTCACCCTAGTCTCCTTTCTCCTGAATTATGAAGGCTAGTGTGTAAAAGAGAGTGTGAGTCTCTGTGCGTGAGTGCTTCTAGAGTTTGCTGTCTGGAATGTTAATCCAAGTGGTTAGCATTTATGGGAAACACGTTGCAGAACTCCACCTCCACATTTACATATACGAGAACCAGTATTCACCACGTCATAGCGCGTAAATGAGCCCGTAATCCTGTGAGCTTTGGACCTGGTCTACCGGTTCTGTGAGTTGCATTCATGTGGATTGAATGTTTTATCACGTGACCCTCAAAGTCACCCTGTGATTGGCAGCCGCCGTTGACGTCAGAGGGCAGAGTTTGTGAGAAAATCTGCATAGCTATTAAACTTCTTTCTCCCGGGCTCCTCTGACACATTCGTCTAATCTGAATTGGAAATGAATAAATTAAATCGATGCAAAAGAATAGGTCCAGGAATACAGGAGATTGCTCCTCATACCAGGGGCTACGTCAAAGCCCTGCAGCTATTCTGTTCTGCCCTCAGTGTATCTCTCCTTTGTAACACACACCAGGAGCATGGTCTCTAGTGGGTATGATGTTTGACTCCCAGCTAAAGGTTTCTGGGTTCAAACCCAGAAAGTTGCTTTGAATAAAACGAAACGCTAAACGAATAGATATGAAATGCCCTTGAATGACGCGGACACACAAAAAGCACTCTGCTCATAAATGCTTGTTCCCTGTGCGTGTGTGTGTGTGTGTGTGTGGGATGCCAGCCAAGTCGATGGTCTCTTCGCCGTCTCATTTAGTAGGCGCAAAGTGCAGCACTGCTGACTGAGCTGTGCATTACAGAACTGAATCTCGACCATTACTGGAATTGCGGGAAGTACTTGATCACACGTTGTATGTGGGGATGTTGGGAGTGCTCTGCATGTAAAAAACAAAAACAAACAAACAATTCGTTAGCGGTTCACACACATTTTCTGGTACTGTCTTATCGTCTCTACACTGCTCTTAATCTTGTTATTCATCAATTTTTTCTCTCCACCTCCTCCTCCTCCTCCTCTACCCCCCAGCCCTGCAGGAGGACAGACAGAAGATAGCCCAGTATCAGATTCTGTTGAGCAGACTGCCCTGTGTCAACAAGGCTACTCTGACAGCCCTGATCAAGCACCTCTACTGGTGAGAAGAACCACACAGATCCACATGGATCCACTGTGGATGACTATATCTCTAGAGCTATATTATTATTATTATTATTATTATTATCAAGTGTTGCACTGATTCATGTTGTGTTCAGCAGATGTTTCCAAAATGACATTATAGGAAAGTCTATGGTGTATTATGGCTGTTAAATGTTCTGAAAGTGTACGAGTTGTGCATCTTACTTTGCATCTCTCTGTCTCTGTCTGTCTCTCTCTCTCTCTCTCTCTCTCTCTCTTTGTCTTTCCGTCTCTCTCTCTCTCTCTCCCTCTCCCTCTCTCCCCCCGTGCACGTTGCCGGGTCCTGCGTGCTTGCCTCAGTGTGCAGCGGTTCTCTGACCTGAACCAGATGAACCTCCACAACCTGGCCATAGTGTTCGGTCCCACGCTGTTCCAGACCGACGGCAAGGACTACACGGCCGGCCGGGTCATCGAGGACCTCATTGAACACTACACGCGCATCTTTGAGGTCAGGGGTCGCCGCCCACGTGCTCTGTAATAACATATGAGAATATATCCTGTAGCATGTGCTGCTCTGTTATTACAAGGGCATTTGGAGGAGTCGTTAGTGTAGTCTGAGTCTATACATTTGGGTTAATTTCAGCAAAACAGCTCTTCGGTGTTTAATGTGTATATCATTGGCCCGTCCTTTCTTTGTTGTTTCGATGTATTCCATGTCGAGCCTGAACAGAAAGAAAAACACCATTCACACCATGCTTTGTGTGAACCACTCGACAGCAATTCCCCCTAGAGCTTAAGTTGGAACTTGTCCTTTTAACGAGAATTAAACAACATTAGGTTTCATGTAATTAACAACCCTCTACCCTTTGCTTTTCTCTGCAATGAAGTGGCAGACAACTGACATATTGCTTTTGCTAGAGAAAGGATGTGCATAGAGCTGAACGATGTTGTGATACGGCAGGAGGTTCTGAAGACTCACATGGCAAAGGACGGGCCAAATCCTCCTGCCACTCATGGGTTTTTAGAGAGAACAGTAATGAGTACTTGTGGGCCGGGGACAAGGTGGCAGGCCAGGGTTTAGGATCACAACAGAGAATGAGTTTCCTGCAAGTCATAATAACGTTTGTTCCCTGCGCAAGATGGCGGATAAAAGAAAAAGCCATCGACGGCCTCACATTACGTTTAATCATCTTCTCATTAAGTGTATTACGTGAAGAGTGTTGCCGTGTAATGAGCTTTGTGTGAGTCAACAAAGACATTTCATTCGGCCGTTCATTCGGAAAAATACCAGCGGTGGGATTTCGCTGGAAGATCACGAGGTCAGAACTGCGGAGGGCTTTGGGATCATGGGGAGGCCATCATTGTCAGATTGAAACATCATTCAATCTGATTTGATATTTTTGTGCCTTATATATATATATATATATATATATATCTCCTAGGTGGATGAGCAACAGTTGAAGAAGCAGCTGGATGAGATCACCGCCATCATCAAAGTGCGAGGGATCGGTACTGTAAAAGTTCCTGTTCCTGTGAGTTCTCTCATCCTACATTATCACCACAGTCTCGTGCACGCACAGTTGTTAGTGGTGTTGTACAATGATAAGCTTGTGTCTGTGTGTGTGTGTGTGTGTTTATTTAGACAAATGGCTCTAGAGATTTCATCTGCACTGTGTACTTGGAGGAGAAAACGGACACAGCCGAGCAGCATGTGAAGGTGAGCCCTCCCCGGAAAAGAAGACCACGATGAGCTGCAAAGAACATCCAAGTGACGTGTGAATTAGACATCGTCTTCTAATGTTGTATCTGGTGTGGACGCCTCCCTCTCCCTCCCCTTCTGCTTTGTCTCATACCTCGTCCTCCTTTTCTGCCGTCTCTCACTCTCTTTCTCTATTGCTTTTGCAATTTGCCTCTCCATTGCCTTCTCCCTCACCCCCCCCTCCCCCTCCTACTCCTACTCCTACACCCTCCCCTTCTCCTCCCCCTCCTCCTCTCCCTCCCCTTTTCCTACCCCTCCTACCCCTCCTCCTCCCTCACCTCAGATCCCCGGCTCCATGACCGCAGCAGAGCTGACCTGTGAGATTCTGGACCGGCGGAATATTCCCATCAAGGAGAAGGATTACTGGTGCTGCTGGGAGATCAGTGTGAAGGAAGAGATGGGTGAGGGAGATGAAGGGAGAAACATCTGCTTGACAGTCCCCCGGCGTTAAGAGTACCTGCTGTGGTTTCTCCTTTGCCAAGTCATTTAAATACATTGCTCTGGGGTGTAATCAACCACCAGGCCTGAGAATAGAAACGCAACTCGAAATGGAAGGGTTTTAGATATGCGGCCATCTGGCTGACCTCTATCTAGGTCTCTCCGAACAGGAAGTCCGCTGTTGTTGCGTTTGCAGGAAAGTGACTCTGATGACACCCCGTGTTTCCGGGCTGAAACTCTAAAACAAAGCGTCTTTTCTGTTTCTCTTGATTTCCCCCAACAGAGCGACCGCTGCACTATCAGGAACGGGTGCTGGCCATGCTGCCCTCCCTCGGAACGGACTCCTACCTGCTCATCAAGAAACACCTCAACATGGAAATGATGAAGGTCTACCTGGGTAAATGGATGTCACACACACACACACCTTGCGCCTTTTTAGTTGTTTTCTGTCTTTCTTGTTCCTATTCTGAAACATCAGTCACCGTCAAGTTGAAGTAGTCAACCGTCCTCTCACACACTGGCTAGAGAAAGGATGTTCATAGAGCTGATCGATGATGTGATACGGCAGGAACGAGCCAAATTCTCTGCCACACATGGGTTTTTCTCAAATATAGCAGAACACACACACACACACACACTCTTGTCCTCACAAATATAACAGCACACATATACACACTCTCACACACACACACACACACACACACACACATACATATGCACACACACACTCACACTCATGCACGCATGCACACGCACATGCACACATACATACACCTTGATTGTAGTATTTTATTAAGCATTTATTTTTTTCTATGCCTTTAGCCAGTAAAGTGGACATGTCCAAACATGGATTGATGAAGTTTAGAGAGGAGCGCAGCATGCTGGGACTGGGAAGCTTCCATGAACGCTACTTCATCCTCAACACCAACACTCTGAGGATGTACAAAGAAGTCAGGGTAAACACACATACAGACACACACTCTGCATTGCTGCCTTGTTTTCCATTCAAGTCCCATTCTGCCATTTATTTACCCATCTATTACCCATCTGTTGGACTTATTCACCTGGCCTGCCATCTTGGTTCTAAACACTAGCAGTTCAGCTAGCGTTCAGCACCAAGATGGAACCAAGATGGCTGCTAGGTGAATAAGGTCCCACATTCTCTACATATGGCAGAGTAACCGGCCCGAACGTGATTGGTCAGTGAAGAGCTTGAGGATCTACCTGGGCATTAAGAAGAAAGTCCGTCCTCCTTCCAGGTAAAGGAAACCTTGTCCAGGGCGCCGCAGCGTGCACACACCGCTCAGCGCGCTATGCACTGGTGCATTCGCCATAATCGTCATCATCAGCTCATAATGCATTGAACACATGCGCCACCGGAGAGCATGTGTGGAACATGCTGATTCCGAGCTCTGCTCTTCTTCGACATTCACGCTGGGTCTGTAGCTAGCATGCTAAGTTTGCTAACCCCTCAGATGCTCATTATGTCCACACCCCCACCACCGCTGGGGAAAACATGTGCTCATTAATGCCCCGATATTAGTGAGTACACGTTCTGCACCTCATTATGGATTCAATGTCGAGGCACCGCTTACAGACTGCGGTGTATTATATTGTAGGAACGGAGACGAGGATGTCACAGGTCTTATACAACTGTGGCCAATTAGGGTCCGTTCTTGTTAGACTAGGTGACTAACAAGATTACTGGTCATGGCCACCTTCCGCATCTCGATGTATTGAGCGAAAGAATGGCTTCGTTGGTATGTTCTAGGATCACCACGGTCTCCGTAGCGATAGGAAATGTGGTTACATCACACGTCACAACCTCTGCCTGCCCGCCTGCTTTTCACACATTGTAGAATGATGTGATGAGTGGTAGCAAGATGGCCACTCAATATTAGGGAAGTGAAGCATGGATGTGTTATAAGAAGTGAACTCACTTCACACGTTACTCAACACATTTCTATGGAAACCCGCAGCGCTACAGTTGACCTGCAAGCTGAGGGGCTCCTCTGACAGCTAATAGCATTCATCATCATCATCATTATAGTCATCATCGTCGTCAATGCCATTTCTATTCAAACTAAATATACATACAAATGTAGGGATCATAACAATGGGTCTTGCCACTAGGGGGCAGGCTAGTCTAACTAAGTAGTCCTTTTCTTTGGTACACTTATATCTCTTATATTTCTACACTCTTGGTGTTTTCACCTGACTCTTGTGTCTCTCTCTGTGTGTCTCTAGTTGGGGCTTGACGATGGTGTATCAAAGTGAGAAACAGGAGAAGCCTGAAAGACAGCAGTGGTGAGTAACTCGTGAATGTGTTGAGAATATGGGAATTTGGGAACATTCCTTTCCCAGGCAAACGGTCCAAGTATCTTTCAGTGAGGCCGGTGCCGTGGAGATGGATCAGAGCTCTGATCTCGGCAGGGTCTAGGGCCTTTTATTTCCTGCCAGAGAAGACATTGCTTTATTTTAATAGTCCTTCTAGATGGATGACAGTGAAATGAAGATTGCGTAATAAAATGCTATGAATTAATGATGCAGTGGCGCTGTTAGTAAGTCACATTTTATCGTCGTTTTTGTTATATTTTACTGTGTAGCAATCAGCAATTTACAACGTTATTAACGTCAGTTAAAATTATATTTGGAATTGTGTAAATGCATAAAAATTCACTTGGCATGAATGAACGAGGTGAGCAGACATACCATACTCCCAGAGGATTTAACACATAACTAACATAGCTATATAAACAACCAGATCCACCGTCTACTTTCCTCTCCAGCGTTTTGATTGCGAGCTCACGTGTGATAATGGCTTTGCTTGCGCGGCACAGATGCGGCCTACAAACGGCCCCATTGTGCGCCATGGTGCGTACCCTCTGTGTGTGTGTGTTAACGGTAACATGTCAGAGCCCCAGATCACACGTTGTTAAGGAGAAGCCCCCACTAGTCCTCGGGTCACGGTGCTGCGTGACTGTGTGGAGACCGGAGCATGGGAAAGAAAGGTCACTTCCACCAGGGATCTAAACACACCTGTAGCCATGCATTTATATAAGTCCTGCTTCATGCATACGTCCCTGTGTGTGTGTGTGTGTGTGTGTGTGTGTGTGTGTGTGTGTGTGTGTGTGTGTGTGTGTGTGTGTTGTGTGATTATGTGAATGTTTTGAGAGAGAGAGAAAAAACTGTTTTTAAACCCAGTTTGTATCATATTACAGGGCTGTGTTGCTTAT
>OOFB01006546.1:0-20890 GCA_900323305.1 Trachyrincus murrayi | reverse complement strand
GGGGAGGGAGTAGGACCCGCACTGGGAGATGGAGGACAGTAAGGAGGGGGAGGAGGGGGCGGAGGAGTGGATGTTGATTGCAGGCAGACAACAGAAGAGTTGAAGGGGGGGATGGGCAGGGGCCACTGTGTCGAATCGGTTGAAGAACAGATTCAGTTCATTGGCCCTGTCCACGCCGCCCTCAGCCCCCCTGCCACCAGTCGGCCTGAAACCAGTGATGGTCTTCATGCCACTCCAGACCTGCCTCAAATCGTTTTGCTGGAGTTTACGCTCCAGCTTCCTCCTGTACTTCTCCTTGGCCTCCCTGGTCTTCACTCTCAGGTCCACTTGAATAGACCTCACCTCCTCCCTATTGCCAGCTCTGAAAGCCCTCTTCTTTGCATTGAGGATGGCCTTTATGTCCTTTGTTACCCAGGGCTTGTTGTTGGAGTAACAATGTACAGTCCTTGTTGGGACAATGCAGTCCTCACAGAAATTGATGTAGGCAGTTATGCACTCAGTAAGCCCATTAATGTCCTCTCCATGCGGCTCACAGAGTGCCTGCCAGTCTGTTACCTCAAAGCAGCCCCGAAGTGTCTCTGTAGTCTCCTCTGACCATCTCCTCACTGTCCTTGTGGTCACAGGCTGTTGTTTCACCAGAGGCACATAGCAGGGGTTGAGGTGCACCAGGTTGTGATCTGAGCTACCCAGAGGGGGGAGGGGAGAAGAGCTGTATGCATCCTTCACGTTAGCATACAGTAAGTCCAGAGTCTTTTCCCCCCTGGTAGTACAGCTCACATATTGTTTGAATTTGGGCAGTGTTTTTTCCATGGTGACGTGGTTGAAGTCACCCGAGATTAAAATGAGAGCACTCGGGTGTTTGGTCTGGAGTCGGGCTATGGCGCTGTGGGTGATATCACACGCCGTTGTTGGGTTGGCAGAGGGTGGGATGTAAACAGCCACTACAATAGCATGAGAGATTTCCCTAGGCAAATAGTATGGCCGGAGTCCCACAGCTAACAGTTCAATGTCCGGGCAACAAATACGTTCCTTGGTCGTAATGTGACCGGGATTGCACCATCTGTTGTTAACAAGAACAGCAAGCCCCCCTCCTTTACTCTTACCGCTCTTAGCGCGATCCCTGTCGGCCCGAACAGTCTGAAAGCCCTCGATGGACACGTTGTGGTCGGGAATATCCGAGTTGAGCCATGATTCAGTGAAGCACATAACGCTACACTCACGAAACTCCCTCTGATTCCTGGCTAGCGATGTTAGCTCGTCCATCTTGTTAGCCAGTGCTCTCACACATTGCCCATGATGAGAGAGGGGAGATACGGCTTGTATCTCCTTCTCTCCCTCCGTGCCTCTGCCTTCCGCTGTCTAGGCCTCCGTCCCCTGCCTCGTCTTCCGTGATAAGACCTCCTGAGCTCGTCGGGGATTTGGTGGGTTAGCGTCGGCGAAACATCCACGATGCCGGCCGGTCGGAGAGCCAACAGCTGGTCCCAGTTGTAAACAATAGGCCGCGCGTTGTTGTTCCCAGGCAGCATGTCGCTCCAGAAAAAGTAATTCAGCAGACGAAAATGCTGACGAAAACTCCTCCAAACTGCGTGGTTATAGAGGGGCACGACTTGGAAAAACCTAACTCGTTACTTAGCTAAGCTAAAAAGCAAGATAGAAAAATATATTTAACAAGGAGTGCAAGAAAGCGCGAGAGCAACTGCAGCAAGCGGCCGTCCTGATCGACGCCTGCGCGTTCAACTGAACCTAACAGTTCAACTGGTGTGATGCGGAACACATTCTCTACATGAGAGCCGACTGCAATAGGCCTAATGCACGCCGCAAAATGGGATAATAGGATAATAGGATTAATAGTTGTTAAAAAAGAAGCATTTCAAATGGCTCTTATAATACGTGCAATATTTTTTCGACCGTGTTTGGGCTCTTGGATTGTAATGTGCTCAATTTTGATTGATTTCTAGGCATTTTCTTTTAGACTAGACTTCCTTTAGATTTTCTTAGACTAGACGACTAGTCATTTACAAAACGTCCAGTTAACCGTCAGGGAAATCCTTATCAGCAATAGCTCATACAATCTGTTTGCTTACTTTAAGTCTAGCATTTCGGGTGTTTTGAATCTGCTTTGATCAATCAAAAGCGGTCCACTTCATTAAAACGTGTTATTTTAATAACGCAAAAAGCGAAACCACAATATCATGTAGGAGACACACGGCTTCCATAGTATGAGAGTAGCCTACAAATAATGTGGTTTGAACATTGTGCAAAGTTTTGATGAAATTACACGGCAGGACTAGCACGATTCACCCTTAGATGAAACACACAGGCACTATTGTGGATGGTTCTATTCATGTTTATAAAATGACCAACCCGTTATTATTAGGTAGAGCTTTTTGGTATGTTTTTGCCTTTGTTTAAAAAACTCCCCCCCAACTTGCCGCAACCTCTAATTTCTATGGCCGCAACTGACTAGTGGGAGCGCCACCATGGAAAACAAAATCCCGGGGAGAACCCTAGAACATTGAATAAATATTATTAAAAATATTGTTAAAGTCTGTCTCTGTTCTCTGTTCTTGCCGATTCTCACACTGGACAGCAGGTGTCAAAGTGTATTGTAGTATTGAAGTATTGGAATAGTGTTATAATATCTGAATACAAAACTAACAAAGGATAATTCGGTTATTCGGGGCCAGCATACCCGCAATTGAATAAACAAATTCATATAATGGTATACATTCTGATAAAATGTTAAATATTATAATTGTGTCTATTTATTAATCTTCATCCAATACACCAAGCGCTTCACACACATCCATGCACCAGCGCAACTGGTGCGAGACACAGAACCCATTCAGGACGGTGTGACTAAAATCTGACCGGGGGCACATCCAACACAGTTCTTTTGAACGAATCGTTCGCAAACAACACTAATGTTCACTTGAGACGGGCAGACACCGTGCGCGACCCACTCCAGGGTTCTCCCCAAAGAATGCAATGGTGGCGCTGCACCACCATGTAGCATTTCAAATTAATAGGGCAGGGACATTTAGTTGACGGTGTCGTTTTTTCTCATTTAATTTCTGAAACAGTTCAATTGGTTAAAACGCATGTTTTATTTGAATAACGCTTCAATAATGCAAAACTACAATATAACAGTAAGTGCTGTGTGGAGGAAGTCAGCGGCTGTCGGATCCACTCTTGGTTTCAGTCCGACTCAGTTACAGCAGAGCTTCAATTTAAGGCCGGAGATATACCCTCGTAGACGACCGGCTGCATCGTGAACGGCATTGTGCACATACTCGCCTGTGTACTTTGCGTTTTACTGGTGGATTCCACTAGAGGGCACACCAGAGAACTCAGACCATATGGAACTTCCGGGTTTTGCGTGATGTAAACAATAAACATGGAGACACTCGAGGCTACTGTCTTGTTAATTCTGAGATGGCAGAAAAAGCGACAGCTGCATCATAGATGTTGTCGCTGCTGATGTGCCTACATCCCCATACTGCCCCTACACTGCCCCCTACCGTTCAGGTGCATACTGCATCTTGCGAACGCGTAGCGTTCATTTCTGAGGACGTGCACAACTAACACTCCAAACGGACGCAGCATACACCAGACGAGCCACGGAGCACCGTAGTAGAACACATGTCGGAAGATTCAATTTTAGGTCTTGTTCTGTGTTTAATATAATGGGTGGCAATGGATTGCGACGTGATGTGCGCCAAGGTTTTGAGCAGTGCTGGAAGTTTTAGCGCGGCTGTATGGCAGCGCCGGTGTGAGTCTCATTGGAAACAAAAAGGTGGTTTGTAGGCTACAATGTGCAAAGTTTCAATGAAATTGCACCGCAGGACTAGTGCTATTCAAGAGCATGCAAAGAAAAAACACACGCACTATTCTGGATGACCGATTGCCAGAAAAGGAAAAAAATAACATTAACTGGAGTCTATTACCTGATTAACAGCCTGTTATTATTAGTAGGTAGAACGTTTTGCTATATTTTGCCCTCGTTTAAACATTGACATACAGTGGTCCTTATCTGAAGCAAGATCAAGGTTTCCTCCAGTGTATTATAAAAAAAATTTAATGAGTCATCGCATTTGCCAAGATATTGGATATTGAACAGAATTAGCGATGTGACGCGATCACCATTATGAGTCCTGTGTGCCTAGCGGTGTATACCTGCCCAGGAGACAGGGCTTGGAAGCTGTCGTGCAGCAGCACTCCTCTCTATCGAGCTATTGTTTGGTCAATATTTCTACACAATAGGTGAATTACAAAGTACCCTGCCCCTCACTAAAACGCAGGGGGGTAGAAGTCCATCGTGCTAGCTCTACAACAAGAAAAAGCAGGTCAAAAACTGCATGACCATCTGAGTTCCGGTGGGTGTAACACATATGGACTGTATAAAATACAGATTAAAGCCTACTTTTCATATGTGTAAATGAGTTCACTATCGCAGACATTAAAAAAGTAGCACCTTTTGGACTCTATTCGATTTATAATTTTTTGCTATTTCTTGCATCCCTACTCTGCACACATTTGATGCATTGAAGTTCTCTGATAAGTTAGTCTCACACCTTTTCAAATTTGTAAATGAAATTAAAATTGAAATGTGCCTAGCATTCCAAGGCTGTAAGAATCAGTAGGCAATCAGGACAAAAAACAAAAGGGCAGAAACTTAGATATTTATTTTTATCTTTTGTTGTTGTTGAACACACATTATTCCAAGACTGTACATTGTCAGATTCTTTGTAAGACTCTGACTTATTTATAAGTCAGTCGACTTATTTATAACACATTATATAGTCATATTTTCAAATCTCCAGTCATCTTTTAGCAGTGATTTAATGTAGGGCCCTATGGAATCTGTGTTATAGCTGTTATAAATTCTCAATTCCGCGATTCCTTCTGTGATTCTGTTATCACAAAAACTATAGGGCTACCATCAGTCTGTATCAATCATAAAACAAAATAGTAACCTAGGAGGTAGATGATTACAGTTGGAAAACGAACTGAAATTGGGTCTGTCAGCTTCTAAATTTTATATATATATATATATATACCCCGTTTGTTATAAGTGAAAATCATTTTTGTTTTCTTTCCCCAGCTCTTGTGGATGTTACTGTTACGCTGCTGTTACTCAACCCAGATTTTACAACTGCTTGGAATATCAGGTATGAATTACCAGTTGTCGCCTTATTAAGTGTACACTGCACACTGGAACTTCTCATATGTAATTTTTTTTTTAAATCTCACCTAAAATGACATGCCCAAAATCAATCATTAATAGCTCCACGAATATAAGGGCCAGATGCACTATCTTGGCTCTATAGATAGCTGGATAACACTTGCTTGGATCTTACAGAGAATATATATAAATTGCCATTTGTCTAGTAACCATCACCAGGTCTGAAAGTAGGAAGAACACATCAGAATTCTCTCATTTTACTTCAACCTAAATGCAATTCTGGAGCGATAATGTCAACACACTGAGCTAGTAGCTATTCATGCTACTGCATCTGTTCTACAACTTCCAAACTGCAACTCTACCAAACTGGATGATAAATAAGTGAAGCACAACAATTCAGCTCCAAAAACTTGTGGTCGGAGCTGGGTCGGAGCTGGGTTGGAGCTGGATCGAAGCGGTCTGCCAAATCTGTGACCTAGATTTAACATTTGAGTATCGCTAAATCTCATAATTGCACCTAGTGGTTCCAGAAAAGGATTTTCTTTGTTGATTACCATGGCAAATAAAAAAAACTTTTAATTATTGGAAGACTGAAACGATCTCTCTCCTGCACCTAATGCATTTCCAAAATATAGTGAGAGGCTTTTATAAACAATACACTATTACATAAATGAAGCCTTGTGTGTTGCAGAAAGGAGCTGCTACAGTGTGGTGTGCTTAACCCAGAGAAGGACCTTTACCTTGGCAAGCTTGCCCTTACAAGGTTTCCAAAGAGCCCAGAGACATGGATCCACAGGTATGACAGAACATCCTATGCTAAATGCTGTATGTAAATGCAAATATAGTGGATGGCTCCACATTTAAATTACACTTTTGTTTGTTTATTTTACAGTATTCAGGGTTTTTCCTGGCTCAAAATTGGGCGGAGGTGGTGAGTTTTGGAAAAAAAAAACAGCTAGGGGTGTCCAGGGGCATGCCCCTCGGGAGAAAAATTTTGTCCTTAAAAGCCCAAATTTGGTGGCCTCTGGCACATTCTAATGCCACTATTCCATCATATACACTGATCTTAATTATTGCGTATTTTAATGAGTTTGCCTACCTGATTGTAAACATGTAGTGAATTATTGTAAAGGAGAATGCGGCTTCTTTTGCGTTTTAACCCGCACAGTCCGTGCCTTCAACTGGCTCAAGCAAACACTTTTTACAAGCAACGTATTTTAGGAGTTCTAATAATTTATTGAAGAAAATTACAATTATCACGTTAAAGCATATTATTTTATTAAAATGTGCCCTGTTCAACAAGTCAATAAATTAAATACAACATAAGCTTGTGTGTTAAAAAGCAGCAAAGTTGTTCAAAATCAAATCAAATATAACAAAAGTTTGTGTGTTGATTTACAGTTCACAGGGGCCCTCTCATTTACACAGTTCACAACCAGAGGCAGAACATTTCAGCCTCCTGTTTTTCATTTTGTAAAACCTCTTCATGCACTCCTTGTAGTCCAAGGCCTCCTGATCCATACAATCATGTCATTAAATGGCTGCAAAACTTACATTCAAACCATCAAAATAAGCACAGCCCAATCGCTTGCATAAGGAAATAATGGGCTCATAGCTGGTGTGGTGGGGCCACTTTTGCTTGAGGCATTCATGAATTATTTTGAAGCAGCCTTCAAGAGCCCTGTGGTCCTCTCCTGGGCAGGTAAACACCACTCGACACACGAGACTCATACCGTCTCCTGGGCAGGTAAACACCGCTAGACACACGGGACTCATACCGGTGATCACGTCTTTAGTTCACTGTGCCACATTGCTAATTCAGAGCGTGAATATCTGTTGAATATCCAATATCTTTCTAATAAAAAAACGACATTGAAACTGCATACGCTTCTATTGAGACGTGTGATGTGTTTAATACACATCACGGTGGTTCATGGTTCACTTTCAGTTTTAATGTAAGGACATTCCTGGCGGGCGGGCATTATTGTAAAAGTCAGGGAACTCTGCCTATCTGGGCCAGACACTAAATGTTGGCAAACGAAATTACAGCCTCAACACCAATGCATTACTGCGCAACGGCGATGTGGCGAACTGGCGATCAATGTTGATATTGTGGCGGGTCACCACAAATAAATCAATGTATAGGAAGCACTGTTAGTAAACAGTAAACAAACAAAAAAGTATCACAGAGTTAGCGTGGGCCGTTACCATGGGGATAACGACTCAGTCTCAATGGCCCCCCTCCCCCTATAACTCTCAGCCCAAAACGCATTTTTTGAATTTTCCCTGTGTTCTAATTCGAGCTGAAACAGGGGGCTCACTTACACTTTAAACAACTATTTTATACATGTTTTTTTGTAACTTAGAGTAAAGCTTTTGTAAAAGTGCTTACCTTCTCTAATGAGTTTCTCCTTTTCTTCTGATGCTTTATGTATAGCTGTAATCTCATGACGTTTTACATTATCCAGCCTGTAGTTTGTGGATGGCTGTCACAAACTTAGCAACAACTGGCAGCGTGGGGGCACAATGGGTTTGGCATACATAACATGTCATGCCCTCCTCGTTATGTCTGAGCCAGGTGAATTTGTCCAGCCATTGCTGGTCAAAACCACTGACTGTGTTTTTTGTGAGAAAATCTGGGAAGATGAATAAAAAGTGACGTTAAAATCATGTAAACGTCGGCTTTGCGTTAGCTAACTATACTGCCCTACGCCTGACAAATTTACCTCATCTCGTCAGTAACAGGAAAATATAACTTTAACTGCACTGTGCTAATTACGACACAGCGCCACCACATGGGCGTAATGCCGCAATTGCAGTTACAAATGACAGAAATACACCGAGTGGAACACTGTTTTGATACCCGTCACTTTTTGTCGAGACTCTGAGGCGGCACGGAATGTCATGGAGGCAGCCCCCTCGTAATTCTCTATGCAGGAAAAACCCTGGCCTAATTTAGAACTTCGCCTTTCGACAGAAAAAGAACCGGCTCTCGGCCAGGAAAACTGGTTCCAGCGCGGCACCAACACTTGGCTGTTCTAGAACCAAGAACCACTTACATCAGGGGATTATTGTGATCATCTTACATTCAGTGTTAATAAGAATCAAAACGTGTTAAGTAATTACGTTTCTTTTTTAACGTAATCGCCCTCCGTAGCAACCTGCTTTTTGCTTGAATATCCAACGTTCAAACGGCATAAGTTGCTATTGAGATGTGTGCTTTTTTTTTAAATAAACCACCACAGCAGCTCTATGCTGTTATACATTTTAATTTCAGTTTTATGTCGGGACGTTCCTGGCGGGTGGTCGTTATTGTAAAACTTGTCAAATGTGTGTGGAACTCCGCCTACCCAAGCCAGCTACTAAACGTTGGCGAACAAACCTACAATGCATGGCTGCACAACAACAAAGGCTTTTGACTACTTAAATAGTAAAAAATAGAAAATCAATGTGTGGCGGTCAATGTTGATATTGTGGCCGCCACCACAAATTATACCAATGTATGGGAAACACTTGTTATTGGGCGTTGCTGGGAAAGTGGAGACGTAATTATGTGGCTCTCTAGCCTGCGGAAAAGCAAACCAGTTCTTAGATGGTTTTCAAGTTGAACTGGCACTAGCACCAGCCCATAACCAGAACTAGGTTCGCATTGGTGGAAAGGGGGTAAATGTAAGCAGAGATTTGCCTCTTGTATGAGTTGAGAAAAAAACACTTATGGATGCCACTATAGAACTCAACAGAAGAAGACCCTCTGCGCAGACTGAGAGGAGCTCCCTTAGTTCTGAATCTGTCCAGTTTCCAGCCATTCTTGAAAAGGGGAGCTTGTTTGTAAACAAAATAAGTTGTATTGATTGTTATTGAGTCACCCAAAAAGCATTTGCGCCTTGTAATTGGTTTGCTCACTCAACGTGAAAGCATCTTGCGTCAGACCAACGTAACCCTGTACGTGCCTCCCTGCAATGTTACTGCTTTTTCGGAAATGTCACTAGGTCTTGAGGTGGGGAATTGGTGGTACAGATTTTCCAGGATTTCGATTCGGATTCAATTGTTCTCTGAGTTGTTAGAAAAAAAGTGTTCCCAAAAGTTCATTCAACAGTTGAAAGTGAAGGGAAATAATTGGTTCATTGATCTAAAACTGAACTGTCTGAAATAAATATGTTGGACACTTCTTATTACACCCTGCTAGACATAAAGATGCTGTGGTCCAACTTCCCCCTTCTTGCCAACGCTACACTCTGGTGGCTATATTGGATATTTGATAGTCTTGTCTGAATATGTAAACACAAATGATTGTCCTGGCACGGAAAACCGATGTGCCAGGACGCATACGGAGATGGTCTGGCACGTGTTGTGATCGGATCACAATCCATTAACAATCTGATCAATAACTGGCCACGTAATTAAAACCACGGCACGTGCATCTCATAGGATTCTACCAAGAAATTTTTATAAACCGTAACGCACGCTAGAATGTAGTCATGAGTAGAACGTTCGCACATTTGTCTCTGCGTGAAGTTAATTAAGTGAAGTTAATTTCATATTCCTGATTTGTTTTATAAAGCCAACGACATTCTGCATTAAAAAATGTCAAATCAATGATGAATATGAAACTAACTTCCCCCCAGCCACGTCCACTATTCTCTCCAGAACATTGTGTGTTTGTTGCGGGTGCTACATAAATATTGAACATTTTAAGCAGGAAGAAAAAGGCGGCTCTCCTTTTGCAATCAATGGCATTTCATCAGGCAGTATTAAAAAAAAGATAACGAACAAGCGATCCAATCACATATCTATCTAGCCACAGAATTAGCATTCAAGTGCCAGCCAGGTCTGGACACAACATTGTTATTTTGTTCCTCATGTTTTTGTGATGGACTGCTCTAAGGGGCTATGCAGTGTTACCCACAGGGATTTTAGAGACAGGTGGGGGGGGGGGGGGTCTGCACCACATGTATGTGCATGTCAAAAAAAATTTGAAAACCCATGTGTTTGCTACAGGGGGATGGGGATGTATGAAACCTCTAATCTAGTCATGGCCGAATCAATAACCAGGGGCATAATAACTTTCACAAAGCCAGTTTATTCACAATAAACATCGGTAGCATAATGCTCACGTTAACCATAGAACAGATAACTGTAACAATCGGATATACCCCATGCGTGCGAAAAACAACGCAAGGAGACAGCCTTGCGGGGGAAAAAAAGAAGCAAGATTAAATGCCCGCCCACAAAGGCGACGGCGAAGCCTGCCTATTATATACAATAGGCCTATATTATGTAGGCCTGTACCAAATATATTTAATGTCTCTCAAACGAATATGTTTCTCAAATTGTACAATATATAGGCCTAACACTAAATACAATAACTGTGTTATTGTGTCTGAGACGCGTCGCCATACACACATGCAGAGTTCTCAACAGCTTGATTCATTATTTTTCGTTTGTTCCTATAACTATAATTAAAAAGGTTAATGAAGGTTGAGATAGAAGCGCTTGCATTAGTTTGCAAAACTAAATAACTAAAAAGGACCGTGAAGGACACTGAATTCTTCATTGTGGATATAATTGTGTGTCTGTCTGAAACAAACCAAATATATGAAATGTCTCTTAACCTAGTGGTTTTCAAACTGTGGGTCTGGACCCATAAGTGGGTCGCAGCAGGGGCCCAAGTGGGTCACGGGATGGCCACAAACAATATTTTTCTGAACATGCATGGGCATGCCTACATGCACTTGATCATTAGCATGTTTGAAGACTGAAAAGGGGAACACTGCATTGATGAACAATATACACTGAGAAATCTTAATGATCTCACTTTTTTGACATGGAAACGGTGAGAATGTACCAATATGTGGTGGGTCCTGGGCCAAACGAAGCTCCACAGGTGGGTCACGGCATGTAAAAGTTTGGGATCCCCTGTCTTAAACGAACCAACCGTAGAACTGCCATCCAAACCCAACCCAGTCATGATCGCACCAATGTGAAATATAACTGGGTGTTCTGTCTGTTTATATTATATACAGTAGTCGATATGAGGGGGGATGCCATCCCCCTTGAAATGAAAACGGTCAAAAACCATCCCCCTTGTAAAACTGCCATCCCCCTTTTCATCCCTCTTTATAAGATATAATTGAATCAATAAACGTGGAAGCCACTTATTGATATTTAGTCATTTTAGGAGTTTTCAGCAAATCTGAGGGCGGGTGGCACCCACACATGCATTGCAAATTATTTGTCCTCATAAGACCCCACTGTGGAGTGTGTGTTGTTGGTGGCTGGTTTAAGCAGCCTCACCTAGCTCGAGTCAGACTGATTGACTCTGGGGCTGGGTGAGGCTGCACACATGTGGGACATTAGCCAATCAAAGCCCACAGGTTAAACCAGCCACCAGCACACACACTCGCTAGATTGTCAGCACGTACCACCTGCTCTGCCTGTTCAAACTATATCAAACTATACAACATTTAACCAACATCTGCCTGTGTCCTGCCATTGGAGAAGCCCTGAAAGCCTGTGTTAGGGGAAACAGCCACACCCACCATCCCCCCTGAATTTGTTTTACAAATCGACTACTGATTATATACAATATATTAAGTATAGCCTACCAAATATAGGCCTATTAAATGTCTCTCAAACGAATGTCTCTCAAATTGTGCAATATAGGCCTATAGCCTAGGCCTAACACTAAATACAATAACTGCGTTCTTGTGTCTGAGACGCATCGCATGGAGTTCTCAACAGCTTGATTTGTTATTATTCGTTCGTACCTATAACTATATAGGCCAAATTAAAAAGGTTAATGAAGGTTGAGATAGAAGCGCATTGCAGTGATTTTAGTTTGCCGATATTTGTTTGCAGAACAAAATAGCTTGTTCAAAAAGGACAGTGAAGGACACTGAATTCTTCATCGTGGATATAATTGTGTGTTCCGTCAACAAACAAACAAACCAAATTTATTAAATGTCTCTTTAACGAATCAATCAAATTTTACCATAGGCTATAATATAAAACTAAATACGTGTGTGTGTGTGTGTGTGTGTGTTGTTGTGTCAGACACACATCGCCATACACGCATAGTTCAACTGCTTGATTTGTTATTATGTGTTTGTTAGTATAATTATAATACCAGTGCTGACTTGGCCCTCAACTCCATACTCTACTGTAGAGAGCACTTGCCGACGGTCCCTACATACTCCACTGTAGAGAACACTTACTGACGGTCCCTACATGCTCCACTGTAGAGAGCACTTGCTGACGGTCCGTACATACTCCATTGTAAATACGCGTCACTGTTGGATATTCAAGGCTGAAATGTAAATGTTCTTCAAAACACGACTATTCTGGAATATACCACCTTGCTGCGCCATTGAGCTTCGCTAAATGGTTGCTACCAATGCGGCTACATTAAGAAGGGCTTCTTGTTTGGTTCGGTTGCTGCTTTTCTGGTCTTGATTACAGTTAGTTCAGTATTTGGTGGGTTCCTTGAGTAGCAGGTGACCTTCACTCCTTGCTCAAATTTACTCTTTTGTTCCGTTCCCAAGGACAGACAATAACAATGTTCATGTTATCATCCTATGACCTTTGTTGATGGCAATACCGATGAGACCATTGTTTATCTAATATTTAGTTTTGAGAGCAGGGCCATTAATTTGTCTAAACACAGGTTTGAAATGTAACAGCTTTTTATTTCCAATCTCTCTTTAGGTCAACAGTTCACCGGCCACAACTACATTTGCCCGCTATGTGGAACCTTCTGCCCTGACTCCATGTTCTTGGAGGAACACCTCAAACTGATACACTCCGACGTTCCCGGAGCGCAAGCCCTGCATGCCATCCAGTCCACGTCGGCGGGTGTGCTGGGCGAGCCCAGCGGGGACTCCAGGAGAGCCGTGCCCCAGCACAGCGAGGGAGCCACGGGGCTGGCCAGTGAGGTGGGGGAAGATGGAGCTCGGGGGCGCGGCCCCGCCAGACGAGAGCTGAAGACTGACGGCGGCTATGAGTGCAGTGACTGCGGCCGCCACTTCAACTACCTGGGCAACCTGCGGCAGCACCAGCGCATCCATACGGGCGAGAAGCCCTTCAGCTGCCCCGAGTGCGGGGAGCGCTTCCGTCACGCCGCCCGGCTGAAGAGCCACCGGCTAGGGCACAGCGGCGCCCAGAGCCCTTTCCCCTGCCCGCAGTGCGGCAAGGGCTTCTCGGTGCTGTCGGGCCTCAAGCGCCACCAGCGCGTGCACACCGGGGAGAGCCCGTATGCCTGCCAGCAGTGTGGCCGGCGCTTCAAGGAGCTGGGCAACCTGTACACGCACCAGAGGATCCACAGCGGAGCCACGCCCTACTGCTGCCAACACTGTGGACGCAGCTTCCGCCACCTGGGCACCTACAAGAGCCACCGCTGCACCCCCGTGCAGTAGCACTCCAGACACCCGTCGCTGAGGACCACTGGCCTCTCCCGTGCTCACAACGCGATTTCCTGACATGGTACACTGGGTGCTCACAAGGACTCCAAGGGCAGCTTAGCTGGGCCATTCAACTCCTTAACCCCCCCCCCCCCACACACACACACACACACACCCACACACACATCTTTCCCCCAGGACATTTGTCAAGAATAACCTCCTGTCTTTTATGAGGTTGTGCGGAGGAGGAAGCCTCCTTTGGCCTCAGCAGGTACAGTGGATCCAGAGCTGAACATAGTGGTTCCTGAGCGACCAGGCCTAAGATTGTCCTCTGCTTTGTTCATTTTTTCTTTTTCCTAACCATGGAGGTCATCAGGAAGCCTATCAAACAGAACTCTGGAGGGATAGGTCATCCAATGTTTTCATTCCTTTCACACAGTGGCAACATATTAAGTTTCCCTGCACTTATTTACCCACAATGAGACCTATCGTTCACATTCACAGACACAGCTGATCACATCACAAGGTTACAGACGCTTTTACGATTGAACACATCTGTGGCTTCACTGTATGCTCCACTTCTGTGGCTAGGAACGGCCCTAGCAACCATACTGCCCTCTAGTGACTATGTAACAGTGGTTTTTATTTGTATCTCTGGTGGAGTAGTATTACATCACAATACTGCTTGGTGCTATGCATACAGGAGTCATGTTGCCTTTGCAATTCTTTTAAAATGTAAAAATATTACCTATATTATGAACCGTGTATCATTTTTTTTATGTATGCCTATATAAACACAAAAGTCACATTAACAGGAACATTTTCTGGTACTTTTTATTTAATTGATTTTTCACATTTGTTGTATTCAAAATAGGAGGATAACAAAATGCTGCATTTTCTTTTGCATTTCTCTGTTGCCAGTTCAGTGACTGGCAGTGTGTTCCCAGTACATTGTCAAAACCCTACCAACTCATGTCATGTCTGAGCATTGGACTTGTCTGCATTCTAATAAAGTGCTGTCTTTCTGTGGTCTTCTGAGCTGTTTGTTTTTGTGGCATTAGACATCTTTTAATATAAAAGATGTCCTCTCCTTAGGTTATTTTCATGACACAAATAATGTAATTTCGTTTTTTGCTGTGTTTGTGCCCAAATCACCAATGCTGAAGATTATGTATGATAATAGACATGTACACATTGCGAAATTACTTTGATTACCCTGTGTGCTTTGGTGTGTTAATGGTACTGTGCTATGATTATCGTCTGCACAAGAAACTGTCTTTTGAAAAAGAACAAATAACTCCCACTTAGGGACTCTTAGCGTCCCTATTAAGCCCACCAAATAGGTTCGCTAACTTTTTTTAATATATATGCCACATTTAATTAGAAAATGGTATATAATAACAGTAATCTCTCGTTTTAATTTGTATTCATTCATTCATACTATGGGTGGACAGTATAAACGGTATAGAAAGTACACTGGTATGAATTTGCCCTACGGTATGAATTTCGGTTACCGTTCAGCCTGTAGGTTAATAGAGTAAATTGATTGAAAGAAGGAAAAAAAGAGGCGCTTATCACTCATCTGTGCCGAATGAAGTGTTTACTTGAGACGCGGTCAGACACCGTGCACGACCCACTCCCGGGTTCTCCCTAAAGAATGTAACATTTCAAAATAACAGGGCTGTCGCGACGCGGACATTTAGTTGACTAAGTCGTTTTTCCACATTTAATTTCTGAAACGGTTCATAATTGTTTTATTTCAATAACGGGTCCGTACACCGCGGCGCGCATATTACTGTCCGTGCACGGCAGTATGCACGTGGTAGCCGGTGCACCGGCTCCATGTATCGGCGCGCGAAACAACAATCAGGAGGAATGATAACGGGACTGAAGTAAGTTTTTAAATAATACCGATTATCTTATTTTGACTCAAACATTATTGACTCCTGTAGATGGACATAAGAAAATACTTTGGACGTAGCAGAGACAGAGGCAGTAAAGAGATGAGACAGGTAAGACTTGGCTGTAGTTGGCGATAAACACGCTAGCTAGCTAACCTACTTTCATGTCTGGCAAATGTAAAAGCCTGAATGATCTAACTATAAAGGCAGGAATCTTTGTGTCTTCAGGCCTGTAATCCTGGATCAGACAGCTTTCTCTGTGAGGAGCATCTCAGAGGTCTGGCAGATCATTACAGTGTTGGTCTAAAATCTGAAGAGGTTTTAGTGGCCAAAATCTATCTGGCCTGCAAAAAGGAAAGCCTTCCAATTAAAGATATGCAATGTGTTTTCAACTTGCTGGATAAAGTCATGTTCCCAACCTTGACACAGGTCATTCAGGTCTCTCTGACAATCCCAGTTAACAGCTGCAATTGTGAACAGTCATTCAGTGTGCTGAGACAGCTCCACAATTGGCTGAGGTGCACAATGGGACAAAACAGGCTTCACCATCTTGCTGTCTTATCGGTTGAGAAGGAAGAACTTTGTAAGTTGAGTCACAGTCAAGTGATTGACCACTTTGCCAAAATGAAAACTAGACGGTACAGTTCAATGGTCAAAAAATGAACCAACTCAGTTTGGACTTTGTGTTGGACATGAGAGGCACTCTCAAACTGTTGGGGAATACTGTGTTTACGTTTAGATTATATATATATATACTTTACTTTTTAAATGGTTGACTCAAGTCATGAAATGATTGTTTGAAATGTTCTTTGTTCTGAAATTGTTTTTATAAAATCTTGTTATTGTGGAATGCAGAATAATGCAAATTTGCAATACTTTCATTTTTTACTTTATTATTATTTGCATATGCAGGGTATGACTTATGCCTTTTCATAAACAACATAAGGAATACGCCTCATTTTGAAAGGATTAGAGGACTAATACCATCCTCCCCCAGCCCCCTGTTCGTCTTCATCTTCCTCCTCTTCATGGTCATCCTCATCCCTCTCCATTAGGTCAGGCCTCCTTATGCGCTCTCCATTTTTCCACGTTTTCCATGTTTTTTTGGCAGTCACAGAGGAGGGCTTAAAATGGTAGTGTCACGTGTGTGAGTCTTCACCTGTCACACTGAAGCCCCTTTCACATTCAGCTGTTGATGCAGGGATGGACAAGACCAGGTCCATCAGACACAGTAGATCTGGGCACAAGTCTTTGTGGCGTCTGTTCACCTCAGACTACGACAGGCTCAGCAGGTCTCCCTCTTTCTCTTATAGCTTTGATTTCAAGATTGTCCACTGGTCCTGTATCTTGTCCTCCTGAACACCAGCTGAGGTTAGGACATCCTTGAAGTACTGGCACAGGGCCTCAATCTCTCTGTCTCCAAACTCTGAAAGATGAAGAACATTGGAATACATTTGATGAGTCAGAATATGCATTTGTATCCCACTAAAGTCCCTCTGATTGGTATCCAACTCAAATAAATAGTATGGCAGATTACCTATTTTGTACATACTGTACCTAGCCAGCCTCCTAGGCTATCACATTTATTATAGTATATATTTCTATCTAAAGTTCATAAATATGTATTAATTCTGTCTGTGTAATGTCAACATAATAACAATTATTCTGACTCTCATCCTGAACAAACCTGCTGAATTAGCTCAATCTGCCCAGTTCTTGAAACTGAAACACTTTGTGGCTGACAGAATTCCTGCACTAAAGTCTGAGAACCTTGAATCCATGCTGCCAATGAGTTGGGTCAGCATCTTGTCCTGAGAGGTCTTGACTGCCCTGTAATCACTCCTTGTAAGCTCCACTCCCTCGTATATCAGGCCGTGTGGCCTTCATCATTGGCCCTTCTCTAATGATGGAAAGTAGACATTTATGGAGTCGCCCTTTGACTGTGCGACTCCATGGACACCCTGGGCACAGGCGATTGAATATGAAGTATATCACAAAATAAATTTGTGATATGTTTCAAGATGTATTGGTCCATATAAAATGCACGCGTTTTTCAGCAGCAACACTTGACACACCCCACAACAGACATAAGACAACAGAGAACTGTAAACTGAGAGAATATAAAATAATACTAAAAATACTAAATAAATCTAAAATATACTACATTATAATAAGAGAATTTAAATAAAAAATTCTGTACAATTTAAAACAATGATGTAAAAAATATGAAAGTAATTACACACTTGGTGTCATGAATTACTATGCACATATTTGGGTCTTCTGCCTCTTAATCTTGGCCATGAAGCCAACAAATGCCCAGCATGCTATATCGTTCCTGTATGTGTGTCCGATATCCACCCCTTTCATCTCCCTGCAAAGACAATAAAAAAACTAATTCATTAATAACCTTGGCCTTTGCTGAAAATGCAGACGAGCCAATTGTTATTTTTACTACTTTCTCTTATCAAGTTGTATCATGTTCTCCATTAATTATCTTATAATTTTCCCCATAGAAAGAAAGCCCTTATTCTATGATTTTTCTCCCCCATGTTGGCATGGATGAAAATATTATTTTACAGTTAATCTTTTCAAGATTAACTGAACGTGCCCCATTATTCCAAGGGGACGGACTGGCCATTGGGACATTCGGGAATATTCGTGAACGGCCGCTCCATCCCAGGCCGAACCGGCCGGTGGACAATATTCTAGGTTTTTTATTTTTAAATAATAGAACTCACATAATTGTCAGTATGATACCCCCAACTCCGGTTAGAAATGTGCAGAGCGCATTGGAATCTGACCACGGCCGTAAGCAGACACACCGTAGTAGCAACAGCACGCTTTAGCCCCCTAGTTTTCCGATCAACCCACAGTCATTTTGTTGACAGTGGTGTAAGTAGGTCATTAAGCAATCATTTTTATTAAAAAGTGAGTTGATTGATTGCCAACTAATATACCAGGTGTAAAGACCGAAATAAGTAATAAATACTGCCGTAATGGGTGGGGGGGGGGGGGGTTTGGTCTCGGTCAACGTCCTGGGCCATTTTTTGGTCCCAGTCCATCCCTGGCATGAAAGAAAATGATTTTAACCAGCACTCAATAGAAACAATTTTAGCAGTTTTTTAAATGCTGTCGTGTCTAGAGGGACGACTTGCAGAACTTTAACTTAGCCTGGCTACACAAACCCAATAAACCTTGGATTATGAAAAATAAATAATTATAACATCAATATTATTACAACAACTTACTCACATTGCCAAGATAACTCAGAGTAGGCCTTCTGTTCTTGGCAAGGTCGTGTGCGGTTCTGTAAAGGTGTCTCATTTTGGTAATTGTGGCAAGAGCTATCTTGGTGAGCTGACAGCTGGTGCTTCCACAGTGGCGTTGACTGAGCCTGGGAGATCTTCATAGCATAGTCTTTGTGGCAATCAGACTTCTCATGATCCTTAATGGCCTCCAATTTCATAGTTACATTACCAACTACAAATGAGATGGATCTTCTGTTACCCCAAGCTTTGGTCCTACAGATCTCGCAAAAAATAACTTGTTTCTTAACCATTCCCTGCGTTGCACAGAATCAGATGTGTACCATCGCTCCATGAATTTACGTTGGGCACCCTTCTTTGCCTTTGGCCTAACTTTAGTAACGTTACCGGAGTTAGCTGGTTCATTGCTAGCATCATTGCTAATGATATCATCGACAGCGACATTAGCGTGTAAGACATTGCCTTTTTTGTTTGTTTTCTTTATCTTGGGCGGGGGCTCCGCCACTCCAGGAAGATACCTCCACATTAACTTCCTTTCAGCATTTCTTTAATACATTTTTCTCGGGCATCTACCGGACTGCTCTTCCTCGCTCTCTCTCAAGTCAAACCACAGCAACATTGAGCCCTGCATGCAGCTAGTTTCTACAGTGACCTTTAAAAGAGCAAAGCCAGAGACGATCCTGAGTTAGGCTTCCAAAGGTCAGCTGGAAAGATGGCGAGGCCGTGTCCAGACGCCGTCGTGGCAGCTCCGCGAAGATTGTGCGTTTTTTTAGTTTTTGTGTTTGTTTTTAATATCTTCTTCTGCACAAACACATCGGGACTAACATCCTATGAACGTAG
The DNA here is from genome assembly GCA_900323305.1 of Trachyrincus murrayi. Lineage (NCBI taxonomy): Eukaryota > Metazoa > Chordata > Actinopteri > Gadiformes > Macrouridae > Trachyrincus > Trachyrincus murrayi. The sequence continues at coordinate 1,302 of OOFB01006546.1, read as the reverse complement.
CACACTTTTGGACCTAAAGTTTTGCGCAAAACAAAGGTTTTTGTCCACTTTTTCCATCGACCCAGCGTGGCCGGCAGCGATCGTACGAGCGAGCCACAACAACTACAGTGGAGAAGCATCTACGGGGAGACGAAAGAGAAAACATCGAGGAAAACGGAGCGGAATTTGGAACAGACTGAGAGTTCAAGCCCACCGTCCACCTCTGCCCAGCATCCTTCTTACTAACGTCCAGTCTCTGGAAAATAAGTTGGATGATGTTAGGGCGAGGATTAGATTCCAACGGGACATGAGGGACTGCAACATCTTTTGTCTGACGGAAACATGGCTGACCCCGCTGGTGCCGGATCGAGCCATATGCCCAACCGAGTCCTTCTCTGTTTTTCGTGCGGATAGAACGGAAGAGTCTGGCAAATCTAAGGGTGGAGGGGTTTGCTTCATGACCAACAACAAGTGGTGCAACCCCAAGGACATTAAGACTCTTTCTCGTTCCTGCTCGTCGAACCTGGAACATCTGACGAATTCATGCCGTCCATTCTACCTTCCCCGGGAGTTCAGCTCGGTCATCACCACAGTTGTCTACATACCACCACAAGTGGACACCGACGTAGCACTATCGGACCTACACGATGTGTTATGTCGACATCAGAACAATCATCCCGACGCGGCTATGGTGGTGGCTGGGGACTTTAATAGGGTGAACCTAAAAAAAGTTTTGCCGAACTTTCACCAGCACATTACGTGTGCTACCAGAGGGGAAAGAATGTTGGACCACTGCTACACGCCGTTCAAGAGAGGCTACAAGGCTGTCTCTCTCCCTTTGTTCGGCAAATCAGACCATGCCGCCATTTTCCTGCTACCGGAGTATAAACAAAGGATAGCACGGAAGCAGTATTGACGAGGGACGTGAAGTGGTGGTCTGACCAATCAGAGGCCGAGCTACAGGACGCTCTGTGTGACGTCGACTGGGACATGTTCCAATCCAGTTCCAGGGACGTCAGCAAGTTTACGGAAGTAGTAATGAGCTTCATAGCAACGCTAGCCGCCATCGTCCCCACGGTAAAAGTTAGGTCCTTTCCTAACCAAAAACCGTGGGTTGATAGATCCATCCGCGACGCTTTGAACGCCCGCACTACTGCCTATAACTCCGGTCTTGTATCTGGCAATATGGATGAGCACAAGGCAGCGTCCTATGGACTAAGAAGGGCGGTGAAGGAAGCCAAGAGGAGGTACAGAGACAGAGTGGAGTCGCAGATGGAGCAGCACGACACCAGACGCCTATGGCAGGGGCTACGGACTATAACA
>OOFB01006531.1:1835-11835 GCA_900323305.1 Trachyrincus murrayi | reverse complement strand
CCTGCGGGCAGCCGGGGCAGCGGAAGGTCCAGCGAGATGTCACCTGACGCGAGTATTATTATTATTTTCTAAAAACTTGCATTTCAATGACCGTTTTATGCTAGGCTTAACCCTAGCAATACACTGTCCTTTTTGAATTCATTGGTTATTATCTATCATCCTAAAGCTGTTAAAACATTAAGACCTTGAGTTAAAATACTACATTACCAGAGTTACTTTTTGAGATAAAATGGCCACTCAGTGAATAAAACACAATGGCTGTGGTTAGTCAATTAAAATCAACAAAACCGCACGCATACTGAGAAGCAGCGGCGCGCCACTCACCTTGATGGGCGGTTTGCGGGTGATGTGGGACACCAGGAAGTTCATAGCGATGTCCTCACAGTTGATGTACTCGTCCACCATGTCCCTGATGGCCTGGGGCATCACGTACGAGTACAGGTAGGCATAGTACTGCGAGCGGTGAGAGACAGAGACAGAGAGGGGGGGGGGCAGAGAGAGAGAGAGAGACAGAGACAGAGAGGGGGGAGGGAGAGAGAGAGAGGGAGACAGAGATCAGATGAGTTTGTTTTGATGGGAGGCCCGGCGGGTTCACAGCCGGTTTGCACTCGCCACCGCCTCACCTTGTGGAAGAAGGCGGCGCCGGTCAGCACCATGGACAGCTCGCAGGAGTAGTTGGAGTTGTACAGCCACGACTGGTGGTTGAGATCCCAGGCGTGGAAGCGCCCCGGGAAGCCCACGATGCGGTCCCTGGCCTCGCGCCACACTCTGGCGGTGGGAAAGAAAAAAAAAAAATATACAAACAGATTCAATCATTTCTAGATTCAATAACACAACAAAAGATACATAGACACAGTGATTTCCCTGATGTGTTGATTCAGCATTATGGGGATTTATGAGGCCTTAATGTGTCACGCCTCTCCGGTGATGAACGGTTATCGTGGCCGACGGTGGTGATTAGGGGCATGTCTAGACACGGTACCGTTCTCACCGCATCCAGCTGATTTATGTTGCTCCTGTACCATTCTGTCAGACAGTTATTAACCTCTAGGGGCAATATCGGTGATTCATAACTAACCCAAAATATCAGCAGATATTCCCATATAGCACAGTTGCTTCAATTTCTCCCATAGCCGAGGAAAATAAAATAAAATGGAAATGGCCGCAATTCATCAGATGGGATGCTTGGAATGCGTAGCGCTGACAGGAAACAAGCCGCTTGTATTGTCAAAGCAACGTCACATAGAGCCACTTCAAGGGCTGTATCGTAACACTGGGAAATCAACTATTTCAAGAGGACAGAGAGACGGAGAGAGACGGAAAGCGAGACGGGGGTGAGAAAACATTCCTGTGTAATTCTGGGGGTAGCGATAATTCAAAGACAAATGACTCCCGTGTGTGCGTGCACACGCACGCACGCACGACTTGCCTGGACACGCTGCGACGCTGGCAGCGCTCACACGTCCTATCAAAAGGTGGCGAGACCATAACAGTATGTCGGCAGCCCAGAGGTACTGTAATAATTCACACCCCTGTGGTGGAGCTATGATGATAACGCTGTGTGTCCATGTGATTGACAGGCAAGATGGATTCCCGAACCAATCAGGGGAAGAGATTGGTCAGAAATGAACCGGGAGTGGTCTAAAATCGAAATGGTCTCATACAGAGGCAGGCGCAGTCATCCAAGGCACAGAGGCAGGCGCAGTCATCTCGAAACACCTTACCTACAGCACTTTTAAGTGTTAAAATCCAATTAGGGTTATGTTCTAGCTAACTAGAGAAAAAGAACAAACCCGATTTATTTTGGCATTCAAAATGCATATATAGAGTCCTAACACTGATGCTGAACCTAGAAGCTTCGAGCTATAGTATGAACTTCGGTGGTTCTTGAGAGCCAGGGCAGACGTCTCACCTGAAGCCGAACATGATCTCATCGTGGCGGAGGTGGGCGTCGTCGTCGATGGACAAGATGGCCTCCGTCTCCACTGCGTCCCAGGGAAGGAAGCGGTTGTTGAGGCTGTTCTTTTCTGTGTGGACCACCTGCATACAAATAGGTGATGCTCATTCAGCCCCAAGCAATATGCCACCCTCCAGAAAAGGTGGGAGAACTGCAAATGCACAGCAATTTAATGGTTCACAATGAAACATTTAAGTGCATTGTGTACTGTACCGTGACTTTATTTCACGACTTGAGTATTGGGCTTATTTTGGTTTTATTCTATTACCATTATCCTGTCTCACATCTGTGGAACACTCTAGAAGAGTGGTGCAGTTTGACATTAATGATGCAGGTGTACCAGTCAAAGATTTTTCAAGATTTCAAGAACAGATTTCTGATATGGCAGGATGTTATGTAGAGAGTAGATTTGAATGTTTTTTTGCCATAGACTGACAGTGTGAAATATGAGCCATTTGAAAATCCGCCATCGTGGGGCTTGATTCAAAAGCAGTTCTCCATGTCTCTGTATTGAAGCTGCTGTAATCAGTCTGGCTGCCTGCTGGGCTGCAAGAGAGCTTCAAACAATTCAACTGTGAGCATGAACCTAATGCACTTAAAAAACAGACCTTCACGCTTCCTCCGAAAATAACTAATTGAGGTTCCAAAATGTATATTTATGAAAAAAAGAAATATATACAGTATATATATACACATAAACCATGCCAATACCTAAGAGACAACCTTGCATTTTTGTACTTTGTGGTTGAATCGAGTGCTTGACTTTAGTTTGCCATAGAAGTGCTCGTGCTACTCACCACGATGGGCAGGCCGATGTCCGGCCACAGCAGGTCGTCTGAGGGTGGCTTGGGGGAGTTCCACACCACCACCACCTTGTTGAGGTAGGGCAGCCCGTTGAGCCTCTCCAGGGAGTTCATCAGCACCTCCTCCCTCTCGTAGGTCAGCATGACCACCGTGAACTGCTCCCGCGGCATGTTGCCTCCCAGCGCCGCCTGGAACTCCTTCCCCGAGCCGCCCGTGCCGCCGCCGATGGGCCTGAAGCCCGTGCCGGAGCCCATGAACTTGGCCTCCGAGGGCAGCACGGGGTCCAGCGGCGTGTGGGGGAAGAGGTGGAAGGGCCCCGGCGCACGGTTCCACGCCCGGTAGGTGTCCGACGCCGTGTACGTGAAGTTGCGCAGGAAGCGCGGTGAGGCGTACGGCGGCTCCGTCTCCACGGGGCCAAGGTCCAAGTCACCGTTGTCGGCCAGGTTGGCGTCCGTTCCCGCCAGCTTTCCGGCCTTGTGGGGGATCTCCTGCGCGTGCTCTTCCCGTATGGGCGCCGCGGGGACCTGGATGCTGGTCCTGACGCTGGCCAGGATGGTGCTCAGCACGTTCTCCGACGTGGAGAAGTAGGCCTCCCACAGGAAGCGCCCCTGCCGCCTCATGCTCAGCAGGTCGTTGTCCGACAGGCTCCGCAGCAGAAAGTGGAGCTCGGTGATGCGGGGCTTGGGCACGATGATCGCCGCCTCGCTCCAGCGGATGAGCTGGTGGTACGGCAGTTTGGCATGGTCGCCCAACACCACGGGGATGGCGCCCACCTCCAGGGCCTCAAACAGCCTCATGCCACAGCCCGCTGAGGCTACCAGCTGTCCGTCCCCGGGGGAAATCACTAAGGCAAACGTCGAGGCCTTGAGGACCGCCAAGCGGTCCTCTCTCTCCCCGCACAGGGCCCACTCGGTAGGCAAGCTGGGCTGTGGGGTTTTGCAGGTGAACTCCACCAGCACCTGATCCAGGTGGCTGTCCTGCACTGCCTTCAAGGTTCCTATGATGCGGTCGTCGTAGTCGGCCGGAGGGTCTCGTTCGACCTCCTCTTCGAACGACTGCGGCGGCGCCTCCTGCAGGCTGCTCCTCAGGGACTCCACCCGCTCCCCCTGGAAGGTGAACAGGTACTTCCTCTTCACCGGCACCTGCGGGGGGATCTCCAGGAAGTTGGGCTCCGAGAGGGCGTGCACCAGCGGAGACACCACCAAGTCGAACCCCTCGCGGTACTGCTGCTCCAGGAAGGTGGTCTGGGCGATGGCCGCCCGCTCCGTGCTCACGTTGTACAGGAAGTTCTGCGTCATGGACTTCCTGGAGAAGTGCAATAGCAGATGATTGCGGCCGTCTGCCCTCCAGTAAGGCAAGGCCTTGAGCTGCTTCTCCAGCTCCGAGGGTGGCGGCGGGGGGGAGGAGGTCTCCTGCAGCTCCCCCACCAGCACCACGTACAAACACGCGACGCTGGGGTTGTTCGTGATGTAAATATTAGTCTTGGCTGCAGCCTCGAAGGCCTGCTTAACCAGCGGGTCGATGCGCTCTCCCCAGGGGTACGAGCCTGTGTCGTACACGTACACGGGGAAGCCGGAGGTGAGGGGACAGCGGGCGTAGTCGAAGCAGGAGCGCAGGCGGCAGGCGCGAGCCGACTTGGGCGGCGGCAGCGCCGGGTCGTCCTTGTCCGGCAGCAGCCGCACGGGCAGCGAGAGCTTGGGCTGGTTCTGGGCCATCAGCTCCTTGTACGAGTGCTCCGTCTGGCTGATGACGTTCTTGAGCTGCAGCAGGTCCTGCTTGGCGCTGTCAATGCTGCGCTTGCAGGCCTCGATGCGGAGGTTGAGGCGGGCGATCTCCCCATTGAGCTCCTGCCGCTTGGCCTCCAGCTGCAGCAGCTCCTCGCTGACCGACTCCCGGATGCGGCACAGGTCCTGCACGTGCTTGGCCTCGCACAGCTCGCCGCCGGGCCGCGGCCCGAAGATGCGCTTGTCGGGCCCGCTCGCCTCGTCGATGGTGGTGAGGTAGTAGTGGGCGATGAGCGGGAAGAAGACCAGGATGAAGAAGAGCATGAAGCTGAGCCAGGTGAGGCGCACGCGACGCAGCACCCACGGCTGCCCGGCGGCGACGCCCCCGCCGTTGCGCTGCATCATCGACTCGCTCAGTCGACTGCTCGTCTCTCCGAGGAAGCGCCCCTATGGGGATAGGCCGCAGCCATGGTCCGGCCTCATTGCTGGGGCGACGGGTTGCAAAAATCAGCTGCTCTCTAGCTCACCCTTCCATAAAAAGTCATATGTGGCCGTTTGTTTGCCTCTTAGAGGTTTTTTTTCTTTTGGGGGGGGGGGTTGTAACTTAAAGAGGAGCAGCCTCACCTGTGTTCCGGTAATATGTCACAGCTAGCTAAACCGTGTACTAATGCCATCTCGACTGTGTTGTAGCTTTGATTTCCAGATTCGTGTTAGAACACAACACTGCATTTGATGACGTGTTGGATCAAATGGTGATCCAAGGAGGGCATGGCGGTGACTCGGCGGAACCGCTTGGTGGGCCCGCTGCCTCTCTGTGGGCTGTGCTCATTCTCCAGCTGACGGGGCCCGGCTTCCAGAACTTCCCCTTCCTGTCCATATGGACACCTGGCAAAGACCGCAGGAGAGAGAGAGAAGAGAGTTAGAATAAAATGACCATCGACGCCAACCTCTACAGAAAAGGGGCTGACGGCATACGAGGGAAACTAGAGCAGATTACATTGGTTTTTTTATTCACACGACAGCTCTTAAAAAAGGGCCTACAGACCCCTGGCTGTTTGATGACTCTGCGCCAGCGAAAAGAGAAAAATGGTGGGTATGAAATTAAAATGTCTATTCAACAAGGGTCGAAAAAGTGCATTTGAGCACAGACACCCAATGAGTTTTTGTCCCCCCCTCCCCCGGGCAGCCTGCAGCCTACGTACTGGTGAGTAATGTCAGTTGCATTAAGTGGGACAGAGCCATTCGTCATCATGCAGAGACACAGGAGGTGAGAGGCTGCAGTGTGCAAACGGAGAGCCCGGTGGGACCACCTGACCCTGGACCGTAACAAATGTTCAGTGCCTGGCTTTATATAGCGAGGCCCCGGAGCCCAAACTATTCTTCTCTGGGGAACCTCCATTCTGTCAGATAAAAGAAAAGAAAAAATCTATCACTGCAGAATTAGATATTTTAGCGGTTGTTTTTTTCTTTCTCTGCCAGATCAGTGGAAGTCACCCACAACGTATTGAAAGAAATGCTCGCGACACGAAGGCCGCTAGGGCTGGTCTCCAAACTCCTAATGCTCCTGAAGACTTCCACCGACCACTAATGCAGGCCACAATCTCTTGGGGGGGAAAAACACTTAACACATAATAAATATAGAGGTTAAATCAATGCAATCAGTGTAATGCAATAACATTTATGGCATCCTAATCCTAATAATACTCACTTTTAACCACTCAACAACGATAAGGCTGGGGCTTACACACTGCACAACTCTTTTCTGCACAGAAAACAATGACAAACTCAACATACACCCAATTCTGTTCATGAAATAAAAATGATAAACTGTCGATCTTTGCCATCGTGTTCAGCTTTGACCAGCCAGGACCAGTGCTTCTGAGACCTAAATAATAATAATACTAATAACAAATGATTTCATTTATTATTATTTGTTGTCAAAAGTCAAAAGTCTCTCCAGCATGAAAGCTCCTCTCAAGACCAGGAAGTGAACTGTAACACAGATTCCTGGGTTTCCTGCCGGTCACACGTGTGAAGCAGATACAGATGAACCATTGTAACTAAAATACCTTGTGTCACAACGCAGAAAGGATGTCATTGGAACTGTGTTTGTCATGGTTACCAGAGACCCCATGTGGCCATCATTTGAGCAGTGTACCATGGCACATCGGTGAGCAACACATTCTGTGTCCTGGTCAATGCAGCGTTCGACGGGCCATCGAGTTAGACTCAGTCTGGAGTAGTGGGAACTATTTTCACTTCACTGATTAGAGACAAAAATCAACCTTTGATTGAAACAAAACAAAATCCTGTTGCTGGTCCCAGTGCCAGAGGACTGGCATGGTTGACATGCAGAGATTAGCAAAAGCCCTATGGCATTTTGGAGATTTAGTGTCCAAAGGATGACTGGGCAGAGCAAGCTAAGCCCCCCTCCCCCCAAGCTGCCGATACATCCCAACAACCATGGACTTATAAAGTGCGTCTTGCAATTAGTCCCCTCCAGCTGGTGGAAGGGAGGGAAGCAGGGTTAGCACTTTAGCCTTAAAGACCTAATATAAGTCTTTGTATTGAGCTAATGTAAATGCAGCATCTTTAGCATTGGCCCAAATTGATCTACGATCTGTTCGATTTTTCTACACTTTAGAAAGCACAAAGTTATAGTGCTTAGGACTGTACTTTTAATAAAAGGTTGACAGTGAATAGTGAATTCTTAAAACATTCAGAACAGATAAGACTTTGTTAAAAAACTGTATCAGAGTGTCGCACAATGGAATGGCCGTGCCAATGCCAAGCTTTTGCTAGCAGATTGATTCCTGGCACACATCCTGCAATATATTTCACTGATTGTCAGTTGGTTCATACTCTCATAAAATACGTGTTTGGGGTAATGGTAGCGCTGAGCAAATAATATGTGATCACAATGTTCAGGAATATTATGTACTATTAAAAAGAAAATGTATCCCACAATATCTGCTATATTTCCAAGATAAATAATTCTACAAAGGGCTTTTCAGATAAACCCCTCGTGTGATACAGTTGAGGGCCAATATGAATTAGCGCCATTCACTAGTTTTGTGTCCGTAAACAAGTAAAAAGACTACTGTTTGGGGTTCAAGCGGCCAGTGTTTTTCCGCAGTTCACAGAACATTCAGAGACCTCAGTCAGTGTGTTCATCAAACGGTCGGTGGTCTGCATGCATCGCTGAGCCCCCTGTGCACGTGACTATTGGTGGACTTGCTACTGCTGTTTCTGAGCCCCTCCACCCCCCCACTGTGTGATGGAGTTTGGATCATCCAAACGGGTCAGATGAATTCCTGCGCAGCTGCCTGCGCCCGGAGGCTAACAGGACAGAACAGATGCTGGCAACAAAAAAAATGCTAGCAACAAAAAAATGCTAGCAACAAAAAAAATGCTAGCACTAGGCCCAGCAAAAAAAAAAGGGGGTTCTGTTCATGCCGACCTCTGAGAAATCTAAACGAAACACACCGAGACAGAAACACAAACTCAATCCCTGTAGTTTGGGATTTGGGGTCTCTAAGCTAGCCAAGAGTTGTTTCCCGCCTGAACTGCTTGTAATTGGGATAGTGTGTGTGTGTGTGTGTGTGTGTGTGTGTGTGTGTGTGTGTGTGTGTGTGTGTGTGTGTGTGTGTGTGTGTGTGTATAAAGCACATTATGCAGACCTTCGCCATGCTGGACTCGCTTTACAAAATTGAGTAAAAAAAATAAAAAATAAGCAACGCAATACCATTGACCAAACAGGCAGAGACATTCTCAAAACATTAAAATGTCAAATCTCCAAGACTTTGAAGTCCTGGGAAGGACCACCACATGCACACTTGTCCAGCGCAAGTGCCTACTCGAAGGCAGACGTGAAGACTATTTACATACAGTGCATCATATTGGAGGAATGTGACATGAGGCGAGCAGGGTGAGCAGGTGAAACAAAGAGCCTTGTGCTTCACCTCAGACCGTCGTCGCAATAATGAAATGCTCATTCAACCGAGGACAGCGTGAGGAGGTGTTAATAGGGTGGCTGCAGGTGCAAATTATGGTCATGCAAATGTTAGTGCATTACATCAGGGGGTAGTTTCGGAGGTCTCTGGCTCCTCAATGCAATCGTCTACCACACATGAACCGTTTAGCCTGAAGACACTTTCTGAGTACCTTTATGCAAGAGTAACAGGTAAACAGGCTCGCTGACACTATACGCTTGTTAAGCCGATAAGTTAAGCCACACAAACATTGACTTAATGAATATCCTCTTTAAAATATGAACTTGTCCAGGCGTTTTAAATAGCGCAGACCTTCCCTATGGGATGTGGATTGAATGAATAAACCGGACAGCAGCAGCATGAAGAGGAGGTGCTGAGTCTGGTAGAGTCCAGGCTGGCCTGAGCAGCCCAGTGCACCAAAACAGCTGAGTCAGCTCCACCCAGGGAAGCTCAGCAGCAGCACAGTTCGGTTCCCACACTCTCCTCCCCTGAAACGCTTCCCTCGGCCAAGTTTGCCTGTGAAATTCTGTTCTCGAACCGGCTTGGTGCACACCGGCGGGGGCCGGTGACGGGTTCAAACTTGCAAACACGCACGCACGGGTGTCGGCTCACACATGAGACGCGGCACCAGGAGAGAGAGAGAGAGAGAGCACTGAATGAAGCAGCGGGTGGGAAATGTCTGAGTTTTTGACAGTTAGCGACATGGAATGGAGGCCCGCCATGGGAGGTCACACAGTGGTGAGGTCATCCATCATCACCTTCTGCACATTTGTCTGGAGCAGTACGGTATATTATTCATACAAATACTAATTTCAAAAGCTATATCGTGTACGACACTATTGAGTGTTAATAGTGAAAACAATTGCATTTTTCTACTTTTCATTGTCAAAGTTGCCATACCATTATGCAGTAAAAACATAACATCAAATTATGAAAATTAGCATAGATTCTAGCTAGGTATTGGCAAGTGTATAGTTGCAGAAATACAAATGCGCTAATAACTTTTCCAGTTTCCCACTTGGCCGCTGTAGAGCAGCTGATGGCCTCAGCATCACAAGGCCTAGTGACATCACAAGGCCTAGTGGAGTGCACACACTTAAGCAAACTTAACCACACACCACTCATTGCATAATTAATCGTGATTCCTTTTCTGTTTTTTTTTTTTTCAGTCTGTGTGGGTTTTTCAGCTCTGTCTGTGTGTGTGTGTGTGTGTGTGTGTGTGTGTGTGTGTGAGAAAGTTATTCTATTCCACATGGAAGTGATGGAGGAGACGAGCAGCTGCTGTATAGGGCACAGCCACACCGCTGTTTGCAGAGAGCAGCAGCTGCTGCAGCCACGGGTCACAGCGTATCACCTACACCCCCCCCCCCCCCCCCCCCCCCCCCCCCCCCCCCCCCCCCCCCCCCCCCCCCCCCCCCCCCCCCCCCCCAAAGCACCCCCCCCCCCGCCCCCCCCCCCCCCCCCACCACCCCCCCCCCCCGGGCCCCCCCCCCCCCCCCCAAAACCCCCACCCCCACCCCCCC
>OOFB01006518.1:0-16119 GCA_900323305.1 Trachyrincus murrayi | reverse complement strand
ATACTGCTGCATCTGATGTTTGGCAGCCAAATTGGCCCTAAACCTTCGTTGAAGAGTTAGGGCTGAACATTTCATGGTAAGATAGCTTTTGCGTTCACAGTGGGCTCTGTATGCTAGCTGAATAGCACTGGCAGCCTGGTGCATTCGTCTCACAGCCTGCCGTGTTTCCATTCCACGGAAGGCAGCTTGCAGGGTGATAGTCGCGCTTCTTATCCGTTGATATTTCTTCGCCTCTAAACTTTGCAGTCTTTGAGCCCTAAATCTCTGCTGTACAACTAAGGCTGCCCAGCGTCGTCTTCTGAAGCATGACTGCTGTTTGTACATTCTGTAGTTTGCCTGAATGACAGTCGCAGCTCTTTGCATCTTGGAAATGTTATTTCTTACACAATGACCTCGGAAAGCAGCTTGGAGGACTATGGTGGACTGTTTGACCTTTAGGAAGTGTCCTCTGTCAGCTCTCTGAAGAACACAAGACCTGTAGTATGTCTGGATGATGACGGTAGAGAGTTTCATGGCCTGGAATTTGACTTGTTCCCTGTGCTTCCTAAATGAGGCCTGAATCACTGTTGCAGCTTCATTTTGGCGGGAAATCTCCTTTCTGACTTGCTGGCCTCTGTAAGCAGCCTGGAACAAGATCACAGCTCTGCGTATTTGCTGATACTGCTGCATCTGATGTTTGGCAGCCAAATTGGCCCTAAACCTTCGTTGAAGAGTTAGGGCTGAACATTTCATGGTAAGATAGCTTTTGCGTTCACAGTGGGCTCTGTATGCTAGCTGAATAGCACTGGCAGCCTGGTGCATTCGTCTCACAGCCTGCCGTGTTTTCATTCCACGGAAGGCAGCTTGCAGGACAACTGCAGCGTTTTGCTGTGCATTTAGAGTCAACATCTTCTCCTTCATCTTCTTGTTAGTCCTATAGCGGCACTGCACAGTGGTGGTCGCCCAGTGAAGATTCTTGTAGTATGTTCTCTGCAGGAACATGCGGATAAAGGACTGAATTTTGACCGCTGCCTTATGCAGCGCTTGCAGCTGCCGTCTGGCCTTCATGCCTCTGTAAGCCGCCTGCAAGGAAATGGCAGCCCTGCGTCTCAACAAGTACTCTGAACGAATTTCTCTTGTCTGTATTACTGCTCTGTAGGTCCTCTGGAAAAGCAACGCCGTGGCCTTGATGGCCAGGAAACGCCTTCTGTCCCGAGATGCTTGAAACCATCTCTGAATGACAGTAGCGGCGCAGTGCATTTCTGAAAGCTTTTGCCGGACCATGTGACCACGGTAGCCAGCCTGAATAATCACAGCAGCAGATATCATAGCTGTGTATCTCTGTGCCTGCTGATCTCCAAGTCTTTTGGCCCTATAGCGCTCCTGTACAATGATGGCGGCACACCTGGTGGCGAGATACGCCATACGTACTTTGTACATTCTGAAATTAGCTTGGATGGCCGTGGCAGCGGTGTGCTGCTTTCTTAGCCCTCTTCTAACTCTGAATCCCCTGTAGGCGGCTTGAATGTTTGTAGCGGCCTGCCGTTGCTGTCGGTACTCAAGCTGTTGCACTCTGCCCTCCACAAGAGCCCTGTACCGGCTTTGGACAATAAGTGTTGCGCTTTGGAGGAGCAAATATCGCTTCCGGCAAATAAGCATTCTCCTGACAGACTGGATGACCGTCGCCGCATGGTGCCTTCTGTCCAGCTGCATCCTAACTTTCATACCTCGGAAGTTGGCCTGGAGGGTAATGGTAGCCGCTTTCAGCTGAAGGTATTCTGACCTCTGTATCTTTCTGGCCATGTAAGCTCTGAAACGACGCTGTAAGACTACAGCTGCCAATTTAGTTAACCTATACAATGCCTGTGCTCGGTGTCGTCGGTAGCAGGCCTGAATAAGTGTTGCGTATTCATGCAACCTCTCCAGCCTCCTCCTATCTGCTCTCCCTCTCCAGATTCTTTGAATGACGACTGCTGAGCACTTCAGGGAACCATACTCCTCCCTAGTCTTGCGGGCCAAAATCATTGCTCTATACCAATGCTGGATGACTGTTGTGGCAGTTTTCAGGGCCAGGTAGCGCCTCTCAGCAGCAAACTGCCTGAAAGCTGCCTGGATTACAGTTGCTGCGCAGCACTGTTCTCTCAAAAACGCACGTGCCGCATTCCCGCGATGCGCTGCCTGTATGACAACGGCAGCATGCCTCAGTGTTACAAAGCTCTGCCTCTCCAATTTTCTTTTCACACAGGCCCGGAACCAGCGCTGTAACAGAACTGCAGCTAGTCTTTTCTTGGCCATGTGCTTCCTGACTGCGTGCCCTCTGAATGCACTTTGGATGAGAAGGGCCGAGCGCTGCTGGAGCATCAACGTCTGCAAGCGGCACCTCTGGGCACCACCTCTGAAGTGAGCCTGGATGAGAACTGCACTTCTCCTGAGAGTCAAGTATTGAAGGACACACCTACGCATCCTGTACCAAGACTGTATCTTCAGGGCAGCAGCTGCTCTTTGGGTCACGTTTTCCACATGCCATTTCCGAAATGCTGCTTGGATTACTATAGCGGCTCTGTTCTCTCTTGCCAATCTCAGAGCTTTCCATCTCCGGTAACCTCTCTGGATTTCAACTGCCGCGGTTCTAAGTGATATGTACCTTCCTCGTTCCCTTCGCGCCACGGCCCAAGTGTGCACATATGTCTGTATGACCGTTGTAGCCAAGTGAATCTTCCTGTAAGCAATGGCCGCCCTCCTCATACGCCACTGTGCCTGGACAACAACAACGTGATATTGAAGGCCCAGGTAGGATCTCCTCCAAGCGAACATCTTCCACCAAGCCTGCATGGAGAAGAGGAGGATTTCATATATAATGTTATATACAATTGTATTATTTGAGTCCTTAAAAGGGACTACGTGTAGGATTTTACATGCATAAATCGTTTTAAATTGGCAATACATGAACAGGTTGTTACTTAAAAAATTAGACCTTCCCCGACTCTCCATTGTGTACAACAGCCTGTGGGCTGGTTTCTATTATATTTTAACTGGGGCGGTTTTCCCGGAAAGTGCGGATAATGGTAAAAATGTCTCTTCTTTCTACATTTTATGTGCATTATATTCACTCACGCCACTCCCATTGTCTGTTTTATAACTAAGGTTTATTTATGATTATAAATTAGTTTGATTGTTATTGTCTCAACCCACGGAGCTCGCACTCCAGTGCTCTGAATACGCGACCTCGAACAGGCTGCAGTTCACTTACCAGTAATGAGAAGGAATTTCTGATTCTGACACAGAGTACCTTTAAACAATATAAATCCATCATCAGTCTACCTGGATGACGGTTGCTGCATTATGTCGCAGAGTCCAAAGTTGAGCCTCTCTCTTTAGCCTCAGTGCATTGCGAGCTGCGTAACCCCTCCACCTGGCCTGGATGAGAATTGCTGCAGACGTTTCCCGCTCAGCCCTGCGTCTCCGAAGAAAGCTCTTTACAAGCACCTGGATTTTGGCTGCTGCCACATTTCTTTGCTGTATATCAAGAAGAAATATGTGCAAATATGAATTAGCTTCAAGCTAATATTAATTAGCTTCAATACATTTCTGCTTTTAAAATGGTGTAAAACATGGAAATAAAAAAAGCTAGCCAAATGTATGCAGTGAACAAACCTGATAGAGTTCTAGGTCCTTCATCAGCCTGTACTTCCTCCAGGCCCCCTGGATGACACGGGCAGCTCTCGTCTCGTCTCGCAGGTCCAAGAGACGGGAGCAGAGGAATGAAAGGTATGATGTCACCACCTGGAAAATAAAACAAAGTGGGTATGGGGTGAATGAGAAACGATGCCCAGCCACCCCGATCACTTCAACAGCCAAATAGACCGTTTTTAGGAGCTGCACCGAACCTTCTCGTTGGGGATGGTGTTGGACATGTCGGCGGGGTTGATCATGGCCGGAACTCCCCCGAGGAACGCCACCGCACTGTTGACCAGTCTGAAGTTGTTCTTCTCCTTTTCCAGGAGCTCTTTGAATTCAAACGAGGGAGTTTCCAGGCCTGTATACACAGCCGTGGCAAAACCGTACAGGAAATGATACGTTTCGATCAGTCCCCTTGAAATCCAGGAAATTTGTATTATTTCTTGAAATCGATACTGGAATGAACAAAACCACACCTTTCTGGACCGATGGTTGGAAGTTGAAGGAGCTGTCCGAGTCGCTGTTGGAGCAGTCCAACTCAGCACGGCCCAGAGGGGAACAGTCCACCGTCTGTGTGGTGCTGTGGCTGATTGCCTGCTCCGGCAGGCTGCCAGGGTGATAGTGGTGGATCAGGTAACAGAGCACCCGGCCATCCGAGAAAGACACGGTGAAGTTTTCCACCTGTGCAGATTGAAAATCAATATTATTCATAAATAAATATAAATATTAATAAATATTCAAACTGGCTCAACAGGCCAGAAACATTAGGTCGTGGACAAAAACCCAGCAAAATAATGCATGGTGAATGGCAGAACAGACCTGAACCCCCCAGCCCATCTACCACCAGCCATCTTGTTCTACTCACCCTCAGATTGTAGTAGTCGCAGACAGCGTTGACCCACTCCATCAGCAGGCCGATCTTGGTGCTGCTGGTTTCACAAGGCCCTTGGGCCGGGCCCCTGCCGGCGGTGCTCTCCTTGAGGCCCCTGTCAGCCCTCAGAGAGGCCAGCCTCCGCTTGGTGCTCAGGGTTCTCTTCAGAAAGCATATCTCCTCTTGCAGCTTGTCCTCGTCCAAAATCACTTCCACCTGAAGAGGAAAGCCAGATAGGTGGGGGGGAGGATGACTTTGTAGTCTGGTCTCTTGTGGATGGGAGGAAGTGTTGGCCATGTTAGGAATTGTGGCACTCACCTGGAAAGCAAATATGATTTTCCACAGAAGGCTCAGAGTCTTTTCTCTGTGTCCATCCACAATGTCTCTGGAGTCGATGGTTGAGCCTGGGAAAAGGTGGCACGTCACATATTTAGCACGGGATGTCTTTAGAAACATCCACCGTCATTGACTTATTTGTCCATTCAAAATTTATTTTAAAAAAAAAAGAATAATGAAAGGCACATGATTTATAAAAATTACATTTTCATTCACAAACGGCACAAATTCAAAAGTCTCAAAGCTCAATTTGGTCATTCCAACTGCCAACCATAATTTGCTTCTAATTTAACATCAAAAAGGTGGAATTTAGCTGGACGGCTGGTGTTGAAAAGACAAAACTGGTGCTTACCGTGCTCATCTCTGAGGTCGACACCCTTGGCTTTGAGCACCTGGAAAGCGATGTCCACATTGTGGACCTTCTGCAGGCGGCTGATGGCAGGCAGCCGCAGCCTGCGGGACAGACTCCAGTCCTGGAGGAAGAGCTCCATCACACGCCTGGAGGTAGAAGCATTAGTCAAATTTGTCAAATTATACAGCTCATTAATGCAGACACAGATATGCACGTTCAAGGCGGGCTTCGTGTCTGAAGTTTCACCTGTAGCACTTTGGTGGTTCAGACTTCAGAAGGCTCGGAGGGAATATGATTTACTATTTATTTTTTTACTCACCCACCTGCTTGAACAAACACTTCCTTTATGAAATAAAAACAAGTAATTGGGAGCTACTTCATCAGTGTGGACCATGGTAACGCAAGACATGGAACTCCTACTGTTAAAAAGTTACAACTGGATTGATGAATTGCCAATAGAATGATGGACTTTTAAAATGTATGCTTTTCTCTTTCTTCGCTTTTGAGGCCAATCTGTGTCAATCACTTTTTATTTTACCTCAACTATATAACTAATATGCTATGAAATAAAAAATTGTGATCTAGCTCTACTTTGGAGGGTCCATCACATTCTGCCAGAGACAAGGCAGTGCAGAATGGCAAGAGTACTGACCCGCCATCTAGACTGAGGCAACTGAGGCATTCGCAACTCACTGTCTTTGTACAGGTGAGGCAATCACATTTTACAGAAGAAAAAGAAAAAGAACACTTTCAAATGGAAGGTAAACCTGCGCATTTTAAAAGTAGAACGAGACTGTCGTCACACTTTTGAAAAGAAGCAGAGGGCAGAGTTCACTCACACTAGACGAATCCCACATTTCAGGTCCACTGCCAGATTCTTGACGGCGAAGTTGAACTCATCCAGGGGCGTCTGCACGTGGGACACGGGTAGGCCCAGGTAGCCCATGTGTCGGGGGAGGATGCCCTCACCACTCAGGAAGTCCCTTGAGAAGGCCAGCAGCAGGTCCTTACTAGTCTGTAAGGGGGGAAAGAGTTAATTGCATGTATTACACGACACAACATTAAAGCTCCATGGGATAACGCTTTTATATTTAAACATTCTGTTTATATATATATATATATATATCTCACCTACATGTGCCTACATGGATAAATAACGTTGAGTGGCAACAACAATACCTACGCATTCATTCAGGTTGCTGCATGAATATTCATTTGAGGAGGGTAGGTATTAAGTAGGGCTGTCGATTGAAAGTCATTTTAGTAATGATTTTGTACTCGTTTATTTGCGGAGAGCCTCCATTTTCATTGAAGTGGAAATGCATGTATGCCATTACACACCCTTATGTTTTAGTATATGATCATGATACATTAACAATAGTTAAACACAACTTTTGTTGTAATTCGTTTTTAAGAGTTTGTCTCAGGTCTTTAATTGAGGAGATGGTTGTGGTTGTGTCCCTCTTCCTGATTGATCAGTTTTGTCTTTCTTATTGCTGCTCATCTTCCGATAACCACTCTCTACTGAGGGTACCATTTGTTTTGACAAAGCCGATGAAGGTTAACGTTCAGACCGGAAGTATTGAGAAGCACTACAAGGCACTCCCTCCCTCGCTTTGAGTACAGCGGCTTTTGGACCAACGGGGTCCAGGGGAGCCAAAAGAGCTGTGTTAGGAAAATCTTTATCTTCGTTTAAATGTCATGTTTGCACATTGGCACGCCAGTGGACGGTTTTACCTTGAACTCCGCATCCATGCAGAACAAACATGGGTCGTGCTCGATCAGACGGGACTCTTTGGCCTTGTCCAGGAAACTCACAAGCAGGAGGAGCTTCTTCAGAGTGAAGCGGGACAGCGCCTCCTCATGGCCTGATCCAGGAAACACAAGGGGGAAAAGGCCATCAGCAGGGCCCCACATATTTTCTGTGTACTGTACTCTACAGCATAATGTTGCTCTTGAGGTCTCATGTTTCAGACTGAATCTTGTTACGTCCAGGTGAAAACAGAAACTTCATTCAAGGCAAGGCCACTCAAGTGGAAGTTAAAAGCATCTTAAAAGCATTTTGATCATTCATAGGACAGTCATCCACCCCAACAATGTAACATAATATGCTATGAAATAAAAAAAATGTGATCTAGCTCTACTTTGGAGGGTCCGCCATCACATCCTGCCAGAGACAAGGCAGTGCAGAGTACTGCCACACCATCTAGACGGCAGTGCAACCGAGGCATTCACAACTCACCGTCTTTGTACAGATGAGGCACTTTGGCGTGTCTGAATTCGGTGGCAATGTCAGGATTCCACAACAACCGCGTGAGGACGAACATCGCCAGACCCAAGA
The DNA here is from genome assembly GCA_900323305.1 of Trachyrincus murrayi. Lineage (NCBI taxonomy): Eukaryota > Metazoa > Chordata > Actinopteri > Gadiformes > Macrouridae > Trachyrincus > Trachyrincus murrayi. The sequence goes on along the minus strand of OOFB01006518.1, from coordinate 8,562 downwards.
CGTCGCTGTTGCTTTCCAGCGAGATCAGCTCACCATAGATGGTCTGGATTCAAAAGGATTTTAGGAAGGGAAAAAAAGGTGTTTGACTATCAGTAAAAAGGCTGTGGTTTCAAACCCCAATGTCCACACAGTCTACCTGTAGACATCCTTGAGCAAGATGCTTCAATTCACAAAAGTGCATGGAAAAAATACAAATATAAAAAAACACAAAATAAAAAGAGTCTTCTAAATGACTAAATACAAATAATAAAAGCTCGGGAAAACAAACCTCCAGTCCGATGCGTAACCATAGGGGATTGTATGAAAGCAGCCAGTTGAGGACTTTCTGCCGTTCCCCTAGAAATGGAGACAAACAGGGCATGTTTCGAGTCCCTCTTATTTTCCCTCTTACATTCATTGGATGCATAAACAGCACAACTTGCATGTAGTTCATTTTTCTTCAAAAGAAATACAAAAAAACTTGTATTGTTTGTAGAGACCGTCTCCCACATTGACTATACATGGCTGTGGGGAGCCCTGCCATTTGTGATTGCTACTTAATTTAACCGTCAAATGATTTCTCTCAAGTGTATTGACACAAAATCATCAATTTAGTTCAACTGTAAAATATCCTGCACACAATACAAGCAGTCTTGCAACAATAGTTAGCCTGTTTCGCAAGGATTTTGCTGCAAATGTATGGGAATAATCAGCTATGATGTTAATGTTAGACATAGACATTTCCAACATAAACAAGGAGTCCGATTCATGCCCTTTCAAAGACGGGGGTTTAAGCAGCATTTAAGTAGCAGGGCCAGTCCCTCTACCTGCCATATCTCCTACCTATGTCCTTCCAAAGATGGCGGTCTTTGCGGATCAGCAGTCTCTTGGCTTCCACCTCCAACTCCAGCCTCTGGATGGCCTTGACCATGACCTCGGAGGTGAACAGCTGGCAGGCAGAGCGCCGTAGGCGGTTTAACCTCCGGCGGGCGGTATATGTGCTGAGGGACAGCTCTTCTTTAGTAGGCGCTTTGGGGACACTGTACTTTTCGTCACTCCCCATGGCAATGGATAAAGCATTCACTGGAATATAGGAAAGTGTAAGAAAGACATGTACCTCAATAACATCAGCAGAATAGTCTGCCACACCTGCGATGGTAGTCGCGTATAGTTATAGGGCTGAACCATATGGTAAAAAAAAAAAAAAAGTCATATTGAAATTGCGATATGATTCACTATTAGTGGGAATGATCATCTTTGCATCACAATTTTCATTTTCACTGAAAAAGCTATCATGATATGACATTTGTTGGTGTCTGCACCAAACAAACATGTTGTCTTACATCTGGAAAGAAAAAATGCGTAGGCCAGGGCATCTCTGCAGCTCTACAGCACTTCATTTAGAATGGTGTTATACATTTACACATTTTACCCTTATCAACAAAATTGCAGCTCCTGCGATTTGGATATTACACCTGGCCATATTGCGATTTCGTCTATATTTTGATTAACTGTTCAGCCCTAATACAGTATAAAATAGCTGTGGCAATATTAATTTACAGTAAACATGTTTACCTTTAGTGACTTCCAGGTTGACTTTAAAGTCGTCCGGGGTAAGGATATAGTTGATCCAGCAAGTGAAGCCACTTTCCTGCTTCTCCATCCACCTCTCGTCGTAGAACATGTTCTTGGCTGCAAAAGGCATCGGGTGTCTTGGAATGGCTGTAGAAAAAAGAAAAAACAGAACAGACATAGAACAGCACATAAAAATACATTCAAATAGGTCATACTCAATGTAAGGTATCGTAAGGTCACCATGATGTATTTGCGCATCTTATTTATAAAATGTTTAAAATTTGATTTTGAAAATCACGAGAAGATATGGTATAACGATAGGATATGCATATCACAACCGTGAGGCAAGAGTCCTTATGGTTATTGTGAATACCCGTTTGAGCTGGTTTGATGAAGGTCAACCTGGCCTGAGCCACAGCAATGACCTTTGCAGTCCTTATGGGTCCTGTGCCAAATGCCTTCAGAGACCGGGCACCTAACGAGAAGGATTGAGAACATACACTCACTTGACAGTACAGCATTAAAAAAGCACAAGAGACGTCACAGCTTTGAGTCTAGGGTCACTGACCTTGGACAGGGTTGGAGATGAGATCTCTACCATGACATCCATCTACACACTTTATAGCTATCCACTAAGTAAATGAGAGCAGCTTGCTGTGATGGCACAATATTAAAATGCATAATACAATAAATATGATTTCAATAATTAAACAACCAATCATTACATTTAGTGGACCTCCCTAATATATACACATACAAAAAGGGTACAAGCGGTAGACGTTATATACCTCGCGAGGTTGACTGACTGACTGTTGCGGGAGCCACTGCTCTTGCGATCCTCGTGGACGTTGCCGAGGTAGAGCGGACTGAACCTAAAAAAAACAAAGAATAGAGAAATATGAAACAGCCGGCATCCACAGAGGAAATTAGGAAGCTATAGTAGGGCTGAATGAGACTGTAAATTTTTTTTTTATATTGTGATTATTTTGACAGATATTGCGATTGCGATATGATTCACTATTAGTGGGAATGATAATTTTTGCATCACAATTTTCATTTTCACTGAAAAAGCTATCATGATGTGACTATTAGTTGGGGTCTGTACCAAACAAACATGTTGTCTTACGTCTGGAGAAACAATGTGTAGACCAGGGCATCTCTGCAGCACTACAGTACCGCATGTATAATGGTGTTATACATTTACACATTTTACCCTTATCAATAAATTACAGCTCCAGTGATTTGGATTTTGCACCTGGCCATATTGAGATTTTGATAATATTTCAATTAATTGTTCTTTGTCTTATTAGACTCGTCTCAATCTCAGAGACGATATCAGGTTTTCAGAAGCTCCAAGTCTTTAAGAAGAGGGCTGTATATTTAGAAGCTCAGTCTTTAAGAAAAGGGCTGTATATTTAGAAGCTCTCAGTCTTTAAGAAGAGGGCTGTATATTTAGAAGAGGGCTGTATATTTAGAAGCTCAGTCTTTAAGAAGAGGGCTGTATATTTAGAAGAGGGCTGTATATTTAGAAGCTCAGTCTTTAAGAAGAGGGGCAACAGGTTTTGTGACACATTTCCAACGAGGCAACAAACGCCTCACCTGCTGAAGTGTGCTGCCGTTGTGGCCTCTCCACAGCACGCTTTTTCTCACGCACCGACTTCACGCCTTCCCTCGTGGCTCCGACGACGACCACTCTGCTCCTCTTGACACGACCCAGACTCGCCACATCCTCAACCCTCTCTTCGCTCCTCAAGTACTCGTCGCTCTTCCTCTTCTTGCTCTTTTCCAGGTCCAGCCGGGCCTTGGTGTGCACAGGAAACATCAAGACCTCCTGAGACAGAGGTGGTGGTGATGCGACTGGGTTGGACACATCTGGTAGCGCTTCACTCGTTTTGGAGCAAACAGGCGAAAGCGGGAAACCAGCTGGAGGCGATGGTTCGTCAAAGATCAGGGGGACAGAGACAGGAGAGGTGAGGCGGGGGAAAAACGTAGGCAAAGCGCGGGGGGAAGGCGGCACAGGCGACGGAGAGGTGGCGGCGAAGCCAACCCTAGGAGGCGTGGGGGCAGGGGACAGGTCCGGCAGGGAGGTGATGGGAAAGATGACTGGGGTAGGGGGGCCGTGCGGTGAGCTGGTGGCTTGGGAGCGGCCCGGCCAGGACTCTGTCCCGCTGTCCGAGTCGATGATGGGGAGGCCCGGGGTGCCCGGCGATGACTCGCACTGACTGCTGCCCTGCGACAGCTCCAGAGTCTTCTCCAGGAGGCGCCGTCTAGACTTCCTGATTCGCCTCCCCCCAGGGCTGCACATGTTGGGCGCTGTAACCGCAACGGCCGCTTTACTTTTGGTCACTGTGGCGGAAGTAAAGGAGGGCTTCTTGACTTCTTGGTTTGTGTGAACACTCTCCATCACAGGGCCTACAACACCATGGCTGGCAGTGGCATTTTTGCCGACAAAGAAAGTGCATCTCTGCCCGCTGCAGTCCGACGGATCGGGGCAATCTGGGATCACGCTGAGGGACGGTTCAACAGGCCCAGGGCAGGGACTCCCACTCACAGATTCCAGGGAATCAGAGAAAATGTCACAGCTGGCGTGGACGCTCGACGCGTGGAGATCAGAATCGATGAGGGCCAGGGCGTCACACACCGTCAGAGCTGGAGCCAATCGCTGGGGATCGGAGTTGACAGGTAGCCCTCTGACATTGTCATCGGCGCCGGCAGGGAAGGCCTCAATCACTGGGCTGTCCAGGGACTGAATGCGTGGCATGAGCCTTTTAAACCCCTCTGGTGTGCCAACTGGCGAGAGGGTCCTGTTCAGCACCCTGGTTAACCCTGGGTGTTCAGGTGTGCCCAGTAAGTCCAGCGGGACAGCTGAACCATTGCTCAGATCTGCAAGTTCAGCAGCTGGAACAAGCAGCAAGACAGGAGTGTTCTCCTGGGCATGTCTGACTTGGACCTGATCACACCCCGCCAAACCATTGGGCCTCTGAGCAGCCTTCTGAGGCCGCCAGTGCTCCTGCCCGTCTTCAACGGACCTGGGTTTAGAGAGGGACCTCTCTCTAATGGCTACCCCCTCGTTGAGCAACGCCAGGGGGCTACGGGGCTTTTCCCGCTTGTATTGTGGCTGTCGAGGCACCTGGAAGGTCTTGTTGGCAGTGATCTTCAGGGTGGATTCATTGTTTTTGCATCTGGGTGTCACTGTTGGATTGGCTGCCCTCTTATTTTTGATAGAGTCCCATAAGCTTTTCTGGAAATACAGTGAGAAACAAAACATTAAAAAAGGGACCAGCCGAGCCATTTTTCAATGTCCAATGAATGCGCTTTGTGTGACTAGGTGGGCACGACACTAGCTACACTGTAATCAATGACTTTGCATTCTAGCACTTACATTATTATGACAATGTCGGGAGAAGGGGGGAAAAAATACCTTTTTTTTCTTCGGTGCTTCGGCTTTGCCAAGGAGGACAGCCTGGTGTTTAAGTACCCCGTTCGCATTGAAGACGATCAGCTCCCTGACGCCGCCTTCCTCGGCGGGGGTCCAGGTCACCGTGAGAGTGAACGAGCTTCCCGGCTGCGGAAGATAACAGCACCGTGAGTTTACGGAGACGAGCACACCGCGACGGCAGGCAAGGCAGAACGAGCAGCACGCTTTCAGATTCACGATGTGATTTGATTGTGTTAACTGGACGACGTGAAGCTGACAGTACGCCTATGCGTGCATTACAATACAACAACAACAAAAAATTACTTAAATGACCAAAAAATTCGGTTATGTTAATATTGTGTTATCAATTGCTAGGTTACTCGTACAACGTACCTGGATAACGAATCTATTGTGGTCGGCGGAAAACCCTTTAGTCGACGAGATTCTGTCAATTGTAACCTCCGCGACGGCGTCGTCGGTGGGATTGTCAACACGCAGAACAGATGACCTGGACGAGCCCAGCCGCACGGTTCCGAAGGACACGAACGGAGCCTTGGAGAACTGGACCAAACTCAACACGGGCACGGCGTTCTCTTTGTTACGGTCGCCTTTCTCCGCTGGCCTGCAGTCCAGGAATCCCCGCTGCTGCGACGTCTCGGTCATCCTCAAACCGAATGCTGATCCGCTACGTAACTTTAAAACACTTTGGGATGAACATAACGATTAGTCGTCGTCGTCGCTGCTGCTTCTTCTTCTTCTTCTTCTTCTTCTTCTTCTTCTTCTTCTTCCTAACTGGCCTCAGTAACTGACATTTTGAGTTTCAGTCAAAACACGGATACACGCAGTTTCAAATCCGCGTGCTAATATCTCAGCCAATGGTCGTCTAGTGACGTTTCCGTGTGGTCCAATGGGTGACGGCGAAAAACTTGAACGGCTTTCCCATAAACAACTTCCGACCAATCGGACAAACCCTCCGTGTTTAAACTGCACCACGCCCCGCCCCCAAATTATGAATGCTAATAACATTGGAAATCTGCAATACGAAAGATTAGTTTAAAGCAGATTTCTATAAAGTTGTGTTGGTCGATTTAAAACAAAAAGTTCACAAAAAGCTTTTTGCGAGTTTTATCTGTATGATGTATTCTACAAGAAAGGCAAATGTCCTGACTGTCTAGTTATATTTTGAAAATGGGGAACCTATGTTTGTTGTGTTTTTTGTCTTTATTAACACAACCAACTACTGTTATTTCTATCAATGAATAATACATTTTTGAGAGTTTTCATTTTGAATATTGTAGCCTTTTGGAAGAAATGTGTGCTCATTCACATAACTAATTTCATAGGCTACAGTTTTCGAATGTATTCATTTTAATTATTTTAATATGTGCAAGTTGAGGACATCATGTAATCATGTAACATTTTTCTACATTATGGAAAATAATTTATAAATGCATATTGAAGACTAGAATCAGAATCAAGTTTTATTGGCCTTTTACACATGTAAGGAATTTGACTCCGGTTCACAGAAACTCACAATGTACTTACATTCAATTCATTGAACAACAACAAGAGTAGGTTTTTCAAAAGTAGGTTTTACCTACAATAGCCTACAGTAAACAGTGGTGCTATCATTGTACAGCAGTAAAGTGAATAAGTGGATAAAGTGCATATGCTAATGTAAGTAAATATAAATATACTAAATCTAATAAATGTATGAATAAATTATTGCATTCCATCTGTGCAGATCCCCACACAGTCCTCCCATTTGAGATCAGCCAATGTCAAGTAAGTGTCAATGATTTGAACAATTCGTCTTCAGTGACTCTGGTAGTTACATGTTTGCAGAAAAGCAAATCCTCCCTCAAATCTTCGGCATCAATGAATCTGACGTACTCTACTAAGAAACAGTCTTTGTTACTGTCAATCGCTTCATCCATCTCCAGAGCAAAACGGTTGTCTCGTATCTTCTCATTAAGCTGCTCCTCTATGTCTTCTGACATGTCATGAATGTATTGTCTGACAGTGGAATAGCCTTTAGTTTGCTGGCTGTTGCTTCATCAATCATAGTTGAAACCATATCAATAGCGGAAGGTTTAAGGTATCAATTCCTCCGCTATTGTGTGCGGCTTTTTACACTGAGCGAGTCTGTACACTACTTTATAGGAGGCAAGTTGAGCATTTGAAGGCACAGATGCTGCTTTAGTAAAGCAACTCTTGTGCACGACAGTTGAGTAGTTTTTTTTTCTGAAGAAATCAATGGGCTTCTTCTTTGTGTTCGGGATGTGAAGTCAACACACTGTGGTCTCTCTTCATTACCCGCCGTTGTACTGGTGAAGCCGAGGGCGAGATATGCCTCGTCATGTTGTCTCGTCTTTGTTTTGGTAGTTGTGACATTTGGTGTGGATTCATTCGTCTGCTTTACGTTTACCTGGCAGTCCTTTCTCACACGTGTCCATGCTTTGGTAGCAGTGCAGAAGAACGATGCATCGTTTATATTTAGCCGCGCCCCCCTCCCGTCATAACTGCCCCCCCCCGCCCCCCAAGGGGCGCGCCGCCCAGTTTGGGAACCACTGTACTAATCTATTAAAAAGGTTATTTTATACAGCAAACTTTTAACAAACTAACACCATGTACAATTGCTTCAGATAGCTGTGATTGACCTCAGTGGGGATTAAATACATCACGTTAGTTCACCACTACAAACGCGTTTTGCTTCTCAGACGTTGTGATTGGCTTATGGCTTCTGACGTCATCACTATACGCATACATATATACATATACATATACACGTTATTTTTGGGCTAAATAGAGTGGTATATAACACGCTGTATGTCGTTGACACATAGTGGTAGCCTACTTTTGCATTTATACTTTAAGCACGTTTTCGCTGTGAAACCGCCTATGAGAGTGACATGTCTGGGAATGGCTCCCCCAGGTCTGACGCTTTGTGGGTATCGCTTCTCGGCCTTTTGGCTAAGATCAAGTGTAGTATCTGTTCTTATCAGTTTAATATCTGATACGTCCCCTACCCGGGGACCATATATTAAATTGATTTTTGGAACTGGGAGATGGAATAGGGGCTTGCTCCGTCCACTCCACGCATCGACCTGGTATTGCAGTACCTCCAGGACCGGTGCACCCCCTCTCACTGTCGAAGATAATATATTTTTAATATGTGGTACGGATGATAAAGTTACCATGTTCCTGTGTATTATAAGTAATGGAAGTATAACTGTTGAGAAGTATTCAGGTGACTCGTTGACTTGTGAACTTTGGCCTAGACGGTGTTGCGGTTTCTTAAATTGAAACTAGTGTAATGCATTATCGAAGGAAGAAGTATAGGACGTCATTGATTTCATTTGCGTCTGTCTTCTGTTCATACAGCGTGTTTGTCATTTTACTTGTTTGCACGATTGAGGATGCCTGGAATTCATGCATTTTATGGCAATTACTGACTTCTACTCGTTCTCTGACGCGCATATGGTAAATAAACTTGTTTTGTTGAAGTTGGTGATCCTAGTAATACTGACCACTAGATGGCGTCAGAGTATGGGCTTCCAAAAATCTTACTAATCAGAATCAGAATCAGA
>OOFB01006505.1:0-14730 GCA_900323305.1 Trachyrincus murrayi | reverse complement strand
ATGTTACCAATGCGTTAGACTTCTGAAAAAACATGAAGTCAATCTTCCGAACTGACTAACAATTACCACCCGAAATATTATTGTTCTTTCAACTATCTGTTAACACACATTGTGTTTGTTTTTTGTTAACAGGGGACGGATCGGTACAACTGAACAGTTTCACATTTGTAAGACAATGTTTCTTTATTTTTCCTACGTTTTGGATTGGTTAATGAATGATGTTACCAATGCGTTAGACTTCTGAAAAAACATGAAGTCAATCTTCCGAACTGACTAACAATTACCACCCGAAATATTATTGTTCTCTTTCAACTATCTGTTAACACACATTGTGTTTGTTTTTTGTTAACAGGGGGCGGATCGGTGTGGATTGCGGCCCTGTAGCGCACAATGAAGAATGTTTCAATGTGGATGTCCACGCCCTATTTCCATCTAAAGATAAAGCCAACCATGGCGTCATTGCATAGCGTTAAATATAACGTGAAAACATGAGTTGCTGATCTGTACACGAATAAAGGGATTATAGTACGATCTGCGTTTTGTTTGGTTATTGGTCTATGCATTTGCAACTGGTATTTTATTTCAAGCACTATCTTTGAACCTGCACGACCATTCCCATGGACACACAGGCCAAGCTTTAGTGCAAAAGTAACCATGACTTGTTATAACTGGGGTTTCTTGGCTCATCCCAAGCTTCTCTTTTAAATTCAAGTTACACTATCTTTCCTGTCATATACGTTACCTAATTGTACTCTATTTAAGTAGGCCCATAAATTAAGTAACTTGTAATATGAACTAGCTACAATCATATTTTACTAGTAGCCTACGACAAGCCTTTAATAAAGGCATTCAAGTTTGGGTTGTGTAGTTACCGTGTCATGATGTAACGCCAAATATTGGCGACATATTTTATATAGTTGCTCCGTCGACTCAAGCTTGATAATCCAAAACACCCTTGTTTCGCCGTGCAATGTCAGTGGGGGAGAGAAAAATTATGGATTATCAAGTTTGAATCTACGGAGCAACTAATATTTGGAGTTACATCATGGCAATGTGACTACACAACCCAAACCTCTAACCAAGCTTTAAGGGAAATGTGCCGCTTTTATGTGTTGGTAAAACAATTATTTTCAAGGAAAACGTTTTTTTTTAATAATGATCCAATCTAAAACATTCTGTGGCATCATTGAACACAATGTGATAATTTCTCCACTGTGCAAATAAACCACACGACAGACTGAACACAGCACATGTCCCGACAGACACACGGCGGCACAAGGAGCCTCACGTTCAGACACGGTGCAACCAAGGTCATCCGCTGTGGACGGAGTGTTTGGTCGTTAATAAAGGCACTTGTGCCTCGGTTAGCCCAACAAATCCAGACAGACGAAACGTGTGACGTATACTGTAAAGCAACATGTGTCTCGGCAAATTAAAATAATATGAAGCTCATGAGGATCGGTTCAAACAAAGTGGGGAACGCCGGCATTAGAGCGGCGGTCTCCCGGGGACGTGAGACAATACGGCCGAAACCATTGACATTACATTTTTTAAATAAATGGCATGTCAACAATGGTGTTTTTGTCTCTTGGTCCCGTAACAACTTGACCTTCACATGAGAGAGCGCTCCTTGCAGACGCATACTCTTGGAATTGTGAAAACGACCAGGATGTCCCCCTCCCACGCCATACATCAGAACACCATTAGGCTACGGTTCATTTTACATTCATTGACCAGAAACGGATGACTGCGTTCATAGCTATCGATTCACTTGTACATACAGACTACAGTTGGTTTGAGAACTCGCTATAACAATTAATGATTTTTTTTTCTATCAAGAAGTGCCTGCTAAAATGTCTATATCGTCATAGTCCAGATGAGATTTACTTTGCAAGAGCGATCTTGCATGACAACTTGACATAACCTACGAGTCTCCTTGCGTCTTGACGGTAGCAGGAGCAAGCCTACGAGTCTCCTTGCGTCCGGACGGTAGGAGGAGCAGTGCTTACTTGAGAGATTTCTCCAAAGAGCAATGAAAAATGCAGAGGCCTATAACGAGAAGTTACTTTGTTTTTGTCAAGTTTGTTTCAACACCTAGTGCTGAGACTTGAGTTAAAACTAGATTTGATCGGTAAATAGGCCATAACCACACCAAGGGGTCGTCGGTGTTGTAGAAGACTGGCGTTTGGTTAAAACTGTACATCACAGGTATCATGGTTCTCATTTGGGTAGATTAATCGTTTGACCACGCCCACCTCATTTTTTCCCCCTCTAACATGCCCAATCTAAATCGTATCTCATTCCACCTGACGAATAATGATGCAATTAATTAATCGGGGGGGGGGGGGTTGTTTTACAGCATTTATGATCGGTACAGCCTCGGTAACAATGAGCTTGCCAACTCGTAGGCATGGTAACTAGGCATGTCATTCAGCTGTGGAAGTGGAACACAGTCATGAAGCGTGGACGGTTTGTCCCCACCTAAAGGTCATGGCGGCGGTGGACAGGATGCGGCACAGGGTGTCCATGTCACCGAGTCACTAAATATCCATCAACGAATGTGTTAAAAAAAAGAAGTCTTCACTCCGAGACCTCGGACTCTGTGGGCTCGGGGTCAGTCAAGGCATCGTTTGTCTCCGTAACCGAGCTGGCGTTGGAACGTGGGTCCATGGCAGAATGCATTATGGGCAGCCAGACGTCGTCCATGTTTGGCATCACAAATATTTTCTGTTGGACAGCAGAAACGAAAAAGGGAGACAATTGAAGTGCTGAGTAAAACCTTACAAGCGATAAGAGCATATTCCTTATTGTGATTCTTTGATTCTCTGGTCTTGCCTTTGAAATATGATTGTGTAACATCCCTTGACTGTCTGAGAAATAACTTGACTTGTGTGCACTAAATTGAATCGAAAAGATATAATACCTGAAAATGAGAAACACGGGGTTGGCAGTACATCTAACAGTGCGCTCTCTGAATTATGTTTGAAGCCAGAGACTTCTGAGCTGCCGATGACAGCATTTACAGGAACGCATAGAACTCGCATAGGTGACAAACGCAAAGCAGTTGTAGCCCCTTGGGTTCCACTGGAGGCAGTTCTCTAAGCGATGACACGTGATTGATGTGTTGATTCAGAAGAGAAATACAGTTCCACCGCTAGGCTGAGAGAGAATAAGCAACCATTATGTGCCTCAGGCCTGTTGTGTGAGTGAAAAGTGTCATTACTGGGACTATATATAGAGCATGGTGGAGCCACAGGCACATTGCTTAGTAATGCTGTGTTGGAGGCAAGCCATTCAATCATTTTAAAGTTTTGTTTTTATTACCCAATTCCAGCTTGAAAACGACCTATTCTTGTCTCACCTTGCTAAGCAAGTTCCAGGGTTCAAACAAAATTAGACGCTGTCTGGATGATTAAGTATTATAATGCTAATAGGGGACCATTCCAGTATACATCTCCAAGCGATTCCCTCAGTTTTACTACAACATCAAGCTCTGAGGAAACACATTGTGCCGTTCACCTGGAACTCCTGGTCCAGTTTTTTCTCGATCCAGTCCGTCACATTGGCAAACGTGACTTCCCTCTCACCCAGCTTCGGCCGCGCTTTCAGCTCCAGGTGTGGGGGATTTCGAAAACCATACCTGGCAACCGAAAGGGGAACATTCCTCAGAAGAATGTCTAAAGTAAACCTCTGAAGAAGAAGTGTTTGTTTGATGTGTGAATAGAAATTAGGAAGTGGTTTGGGTTTTTGCTCACATGTCTCTGGGCTATGTTGGTTCAAATTAAAATATGTGAAGAATATACAATGGACTAACCTTTGTTTAGTTAAAATATCCTTGTTTATCTGGTGTAGCTTTAGGTACACACGTAACATAGTTGTTCACAGAGCTTAGGCTTTAGCATTGTTGTCACAGTGCTTCTTTGAGAAATGTGCTTCATTTGATATCTGGCTGGTATACCCTGCAGTGTATTCTTTGGAACAAATGAATATAAACTAAACATTAAACACTGTTTAACAGTTGCAGACCACATTCAGCCCAGCAATTGAATGGTCTTACTAACCAAATCATCAGAGCATTCAAACCCCTGTATTTTAAAAGCCCTTTAATTATAGATTTTTCTGTGTGCAGTTTTGATGCATTTTGATTCAATTTGCAATTGAATCAATATTTTCTGCTGCCCTTTGGGATTCTTCTTCTTTACTGAGATTCATTTAGATCCCCTAACTTATAAGATAACGAAAAGCAGACCATTACAATAGCATTTGTATCAAACATTAGCATTTGTATCAAACATTATCCTCTACCCTTTCATGACTGTTTTCCACCACCAGGGGGAGGTATTGTGCCCTCACGGTCCTAATATGACCATATACTGATAATAATAATAATGAGGACACAGTGCTGTATATTTTTATCCACAGCAGTAACTCGATCAACAACTACCATATCCTGTCCGTGGGGGGCGGGGGGATGTTGACGGCCAGCGTCCCGCGACACTCCTGCACCTCCACGGTGAGCAGCAGGGGCGTGTTGGACATCTCCTCCATCTTCTTCTTGATGAACTCCGTCTCCGTCGCCTTCTGGAAGTACTTGGACTTGGCGATCTTGTCCACGAAGCGCATGATCTTGCTGGGCCTGTGGCCTCCCACGTACCTGGAGAAGTGGAGATGCAGAACAGAGGAGGAAGAGGAGGAGGAGGAGGAGGAGGATGGATGGAGAGAGGCCCGATAGTGAGTCAGTCATCATTTATTCATAACGGCATCTCTCAGCTTCAGCCACGGAGAGGAGAATGTGTGTGTGTGTGTGTGTGTCATGTATTACATTAGCAGTTAGCTTTCAAAATGTGTGGGTTCAAATGAGGGTGGCAAAATGGGTAGCCGGATCGAAATAGGACAATATCTGGTGCGCACACTGCATTTCTAACACATTTTCTATTAACATTGATTGATAGTAAACATTACATGATTACTATGATGATGAAGATGGCGATGCGGTGAGCTCACCCCTCGCCTCCCGGCAGAACGGCGGCCTTGTCAGCGAGGAGTTCGGCCGTGTCCTCCTCGTCAGACGAGCCGGCGCTGGAAGACTCCTCATCGCTGTCCGCCAGACAGTATGTCCGAGGTCTGGACGCTGAAAGTCACGCAAGAAGCGCACATCAACGTTCGCCGTCAAAAACACAAACACCCACTTGTCCCCAAGTTAAAGTTTGAATACAGATGCTATTATCTGAGGAGAAAAAGAAGAGATTACTCGGCATGTCTCGAACTCACCATTCAGAAAACCAATCCACAGGAGGCGGGAGAATCCAACCAGAGTACCAGTCAACACACAGACAGGAGAGGGGGATACCACCAGGTGACCAATCAACATGCAGGCAGGAGGCGGGGCGAGTCAGCAGAAGGAGGAGAGCAATGGAGGACAGTCGGATTAGTCGTATTGCTTTACATAGAAATCCATCCATTTCCCACCAGGCTCTTAGAGCTGTTTGTAAAATCTAGGCATTCATTTAGTTTCTCCTCAAATCCCTCAACACTCTTTACTGCCATCACTGATTATCCATCAGCAGTAATCGACAAACATGGAAAGAAAAAGATAACATGGCAAAGGAGGAAAAGGCAAAGCCTAACCCAAAATCAAAGAACTCACAATCCATTTTAGAAGCCCATTTCCAAAATTGTGAGCCACACGCAAAAAATAACAAACCAGCTTAAGAAGAGCTTTGATAAAGGCCTCACCCGTCTTTCCCTGGCTCCCCCAGACCCTCACCCTCTTTCCCCAGCCGGGCCAGGTTCATCTTGGTCTCCAGAGTCATGAGGAAGGAGCCGGTGTAGGATATCTCCAAGTCAAACCACAGGCCTGCACAACCAGGCAGAGACAAAGAGACAGAGTTAGAGAGAGACAGAGAAAGAGAGAGAGGCAAAGAGACAGATGTAGAGAGATATAGATGTAGAGAGAGAGAGAGAGAGAGAGAGAGAGCAGGCGGGAGTCAAACAGACAGTTACAGTTAAAGAGAGAGAGAGGTGGAGAGTCAATAACTCTATAAATACCTCAAGATGAATAGCTGTTGATAATGAACTAGGATCTTTTTCACCAACCCCTTTTCCTTCCTTTCCCCCACTTACAGACTCTATAGGTGGTGGTTCTGTAGCTCACAATAGAGCCTGGAAATAACACTTGCACCCCCCCCCCCCCCCCCGCCAGCCCCCCCCCCTCCTCCCCTGCTAAGCGCTGGAAAGGTTGGCTCTGGGGGGGGGTCAATGCTTCCTGCGTTGGCTCAGAGCCCGACAGGCTACTTCCTGTTCAAACACACCCAGAACCCCACTGTGGGCTGTAGATCCTCCACCTGGCTGCCTGATGGTACGTGCTGCCTGGTTCTGGTTAATCTAAAGCCTTATCGTAGCCATTTCCGGGAGATGGTGACTGACTGCATTGAGTTTCTGTTGAATTAGAGGGATCTGTTGAATTCATGACTGAATCAACCTGCATGTGTGTTGTGTTAGACGGTGGACACAGGGACACCAAAACGAAGGAGACATATTAAAGGCATAAGGAGAGGTAATGAGTTGTAACATTCAATCAGCCACATTGGAGGAGGAGGGGGAGGAGGAGGTAATGGAGGACATGGAGCCAAGAACAAAACATGCAGGAGAACAAAAGAAGAGGAGAGATCAGGTAGTTCAACTTTAAACCAGCGGGACAAGCAATGGCTCTGTACGAAGCTGTGCAGTGAATAACATTACATGATGACCAATGATGATGTCCCCCACCCACCTCGGTGGTCCACCGAGGGCCTGGAGGCCTGCAGGATCTTTGGAATAGCGAAGCCCATGTCCAACTCTGTCAGGGTCAGCTCGTTCATGAAGTACGGTAACTGAAACACATACACGTCACACACACAATAAAGCCCAAGACGGGTTGGAATGAAGGGGAGTTATGCCCAGTATCACATGGAGATCTTTTCATGCAAGAATAAGCTTTTGCATGAAAAGATCGCAATTTGACCATTGTCCATTGTCTGAATTTACCAATAACAACTATTAAAATAATGTACGTTTATGTTGCATTCTGGGTAGAAATGCTAGCTCTGCACGGCGCTACCCACCCGGATCTTGCTGAGCTTCATCTGGATCTTCTTGGAGACCAGGTTGGCCCAGTACTTCTCTCCCAGGAAGTCCCAGAACACTCTCCCCAGCAGAGCATTCACCCACGCCTCAGGCTCCACGCTCTCCCCTGAACCCCGTGGAAACTGATGGAGAGGAGTATGGATTTCCGTGGAGATCAGTGTTCGAAGTTAGAAGAAGTAATATAAGTTATCTAGAATTATGGATTAGGCAGGGCAGCTGTTGGACATCCTGGGTTTGTTTAAGGTATGCTCCATCCATCCATGCATCTGTCCATCCACCCATGTGTTGATCCATCCATCCATCCCTCCCTCCCTCCCTCCATCACTCACTCACTCACTCCATCTAATTCTATCTCCATCCATCCCTCCCTCACTCACCCTCTTGGTGGCTGGAGGGCTGCCCTCGGGGCTGTGTCCCGCGGTGGCCGCTAAGCTCTCCGCCTCGGTCTGGGGGTTGACATACTTTGCCATGTAAACGTTATAATCCAGCAGGGACTTGGGCCTGGTCCCCCCCGCCGCCACGCCGGACCCCCAGGAGGGCTCTCTGTGGCGGGGCAGAGCCTGGGGCATTTCCTCCATGCTGCTGCGGGCGCTGCTGCTCCTGCTATCCGCCTCCCCCAGGCCTCCACCTCCTCCACCGCCAGTGGCTCCCCCCAGGGCCGTGGTGGCCCCAGAGTGCAGGCTGCTGCTGCTGTGCATGGATGCCTGGAAGCCTGAAGCCGCGGTGGGGGACAGGAGGGGTCAGAACACAGGGTAGTGTTGGATAAAAGTGAGTAAAATAACTCAATCCGTGCACTAAAAGCACAACTTGAAACACCAAAGCTCGTACTGTCTCACACGGGGGGAAAAAAACGGGACTAAGATAAACTAGCAAAACAATGTTTTAATGTAACGTTAATGTAAGCCATTTCCACTCACGTCTGCCGTCTTGACGCTAATGATATGCTAATATCGCGAGGAGAACAGAGCTTCTCGTTGGTATACAGTAGCCATTGCCATTGGCAGCTTAATTCGCACTTGAACTTAAATACTATGAGGGAAAAAAGGTGATCACTAGAAATGTAAAGGCTAGAAAGGCTAGAAATGTAAAGCAGGGTTGTGCTATGTTAATCTTTATAGATCCTGTGGGGGGAGTTTGTCCTTGTTTCATTGGAGTGGGTACGATGCAGGGCGGTTACAGTGTCAAGGTTCAAGGGTCACGGCCGTAATGTCTTCTGTGTGTCTGTGTGTGTGCGTCTCGGTGCATGTGTGTGTGTGTGTGTGTACGTGTGGGGGGTGTGTGCGCGTGCGTGCGTGCGTGCGTGCGTGTGCGTGTGTGTGCATAATGCAGATGTATGTACCTTCATTATCACATGCATCTGCATAATGCATGTTCAACAATTCCGGGGGCAGGGAAGTTGTTAGCATCTATTTGGTATTCAGACATCCAGTGTAGTGTGCGTCATACTAGCATACACTGGATGTCTGCCCTCATGTTAGCATACCTTGTGTTGGATGACACACAACATCCTTCCCCTGACTCATGCTAGAATAATCCTGGTAACCCACTCTCTCAGATTGCGTTGTTGTGTATCTAGGCTACATCCCCAGCACAAAATAAAATGTGACAATGCAAATCCGTTTGCTCTGCTGATCCTAGATGCTAGGTAGCATGTACCCTGTGGCATCTCACTAAGCCCAGGCTAAACGATGCTAGCGCTTTTCCTTTTGGATGTTATCTACCACCGTGCTACAACACAAGTACTGCTGTGGTGACGATAATCCTTGTGACCTGTTCACACATCTGCTAGCTGTGGTGAGATGATTGCGGGCCCTCAGAAAGTAACCAAGGGATTACTGCGCTGATCTGATGGCCCTGCAGGTACAAGATACTGGGGGGCAGCATGGTCCCCGCAATGTCGGTAGAACGTGTGTGTGAGTGTTGTGAGAAAGGACGTGAGAAAGATTGTGTGTGTGTGTGTGTGTGTGTGTGTGTGTATGTATGAGTTTAAGGTGTGAGGAGAAAAAGATAGAAGCAGGCAAAAGGGGAAGTATGTCTGTGTGAATGCATCTGTGCATTGACAGATATTAGCATATTAGCATTAAGGGGTTGCAGGATAGTGTGGCGGCTAGGGCATTCGACTGCCAGTCAAAAGGTACTGGGTTCGATCCCCAATGTCCGCATCCTTGAGCAAGATGCCCTAACCGCTACCCGCTCCTTAACGGCATGCATCTGAATTCACTGTTGCAAGCGTCTGCTAAATGAACAAATAGGAACAGGAAATAGTATGCATATGTAGTAACACCCTAAGTTGGTGCTAAATCACCCGCATCGCTTTAGACACAGCTGCAACATATTTCCATTGTGGATAAAAAGCTCCTCTGTAATGGATGTCATTATATTCACTGTGTGTTTACCTGCTGCTTATTATGCAAAAAGGCATTTTTAAGTAGTTATCTACTTGTCAAGAGGATACAAAACTAAAAAGCAATTGAAATGCCGCCTCCTCCTCCTCCTCCTCATCTGCACAGATCACTGTTGGCCGTGGGGCAGGATTCGAATGGACCGCTAGCTCCAGCTCTGCCCTGCACCGCTAGCCCTGCCCTCGTCTAGCGCTCACTCTGCTGCTCAGGGACCGATGTGAAGCGTAGAGTAAACTCGATAAAATATCATTTTATAATTATGCCAGTTGTCTGATTATACAAGAGGGATACAAAAAGAATAGGATAGCCAGTGGTGTATGTGTGTGTGTGTGTGTTACTATTTAGTCATTCAGAAGATGCTTTTATCCAAAGCATGAATTCCGATGCAGGTCATTAAGGAGCAGGTAGAGTAAGACATCTTGCTCAAGGACGCCTACAGGCAGGGTGTGGGGACATTGGGTATTGAACCCAGAACCTTTCGGCTGGGAGTCAAACATCGTGGCCATGACACCATCTTGTCTCTCTATCCTGTTTATGGTGTTTGTCATAACAGTGTCTGCATTGGGGCTTCAAATTGAGTGAGATCTACTGTACAGTAGGGGTGTGAATCTTTCGGTATCTCACGATTTGATTTCGATTCTTGGGGTCATGATTCGATTCAAAATCGATTCTCGATTAGAAACGATTCCCGATTCAAAATCGATTCTCGATTCAGTACATAGGGGTATTCACTTCAGGATCTACCCACTGTGCGCTAAGAAAGGCAGTGCGGCAAATTATGGCATGAAATGTTATGCTGGGACTCACCGCTCTTACAGGCGTCAGACGCTGAGCCTCCGCCTCTCCCCTCCCACCTCAAGCCAGACGCCAGTAGAAACCTCCTGAACCACTCCTCCTTGTCCCGGCCCGTTCTTCCAAACAGGTAGATGGTAAGACCTCCCCCACCCCCACCCCCACCCGAAGCAGGGGGTCTCTTGGGCTCTTCTCCGTTCGCCCGCTCCGCCTTGTCCACTTTGTCCTCCCCACCGCCGGGCCTCTCGTCCCCAGCCTCGGGCCTCTCTCCCTGGGCCTTGGACATGAAGTCCTCCTGCTTGGCCAGCTCGATGCAGATGGGGTACTTCTTGTTCCACACTCTCTTCCGAGCCAGGCTCTGGGGAACCAGGTGGATCTGCGGGGGCAAAAGGAGTCAGGACACAGGGATTAACCTCAGTTATTATTATTCTATTAACATTTTCATCACAACAGAACGTCAACAAATCATTAATCTCATTCTTAATTCTGTCCAATACTTACGGTATTCAATAATACAATTAAAGTCCGAAAGATATTTAAAAAAAGGTACAGTCTGTATTTGTATTTCACTTCAAATGTTCTGCTGGGGTACGAGGTTACATAAGTCTGATGTTAGCTCATCTGTGTTTGCTTGACGAATCCAAAAGACAGCTGGCATTTATTTAGCCCTGAGGTGGTCAGAACTCATGGGCTCAGCAGACACACTGAGCCGATGCAGGAGGCCACAGCTATTGGTGCAAGGTCAGTGACCTGGGATGTTTATTTCATGTTTTTTCCTTTTCCTACGTTGTGTAAGAGTTAACTGTGTTGCTGTCACTTTGAGATGAAAGGGAGAAGTCACGTGCTTCATGTCACAGTTGGTTTACATTCAACATGCACCTTAATTTCCCTCGGGATAAATAAAGTCTTCTTTAATCTTTAATCTTTTAACTTGGTACTCAGAACTCATGCAGTACCTACTAGGCTACATGCATCTAACCTACAGCGACCAAACACATGAACCCACTTGCTCACTCACTCAGGTCAACCTACGCTGGACAATATTTTTAGTGTCTAAAGTTTTCCATCTATACTTGCATTTTCAGAATGCTGTCCATCCACTGAAACATCGCTATGTCTGGAATGGCGTCACAGTTTTATACATCATCGTTTTCAGAACTTTTTCTTTTGCCCACAGAGAAATGTGAGGCCGGCTTTTTCAGATTCATTTGGAGAGTTTTAAACAAAAGCAAAAATGAAAGCCGTTTTCAGCGGTGGAAAACGCTGACTTGGTCAAAGGCCAAAACAGAACGTAAAACTTCATATTTACAAAATGTGTACATTTCATTATTCACTCACTCACTCACTCACACACACACACACTCACACTCACACTCACACTCACTCACTCATAAATTACATAAACATCAATGTAACGGCGACCAGCTGTGACCATACCACTACCATCGTAGGCCTAATTGGGATATTTCCACATAGATCGAAACCAGCCGACAATCAACCCAAACACCAACGCACACACACATACACACATACATACGCCCCCACGTGAGGAAGCACCCACCTTGCTGTCGGTCAGGTCGAAGATCTTCTGGCTGACGTATGTGACGTCGGGCTTGGGCTCGTTGTGCGTGGCCCGCCGGGCGATGTTGCGGTTGGGCTTGGACAGACGCAGGACGGAGCCCTCCAGACGGACGTAGACCGAGTGGGTGTAGGTGGCGTGGTACGTCTCCGGGTCGTAGCTATAGATCTCGTTCATCCACCCCTTGACCAAGGGATAAAACATCACACGCACGCAGGATTAGAGGTAGTCTTTGATGATTCTCTCAGAACCAGGAGTTCTATCGTCCTTTTAAAAAAGGTGCTTGTACACTAAAACCTCAATATGCTGCTGCCAGTTCCTATGAGTCTGCACAGCCTGCACGCGCGTGTGTGTGTGTGTGTGTGTGTGTGTGTGAGAAGCCAATTGAATTGAAACACCAAGGGAAATCTAGGAGATGGGCTGCTACAACATGAAGTTGGGTAACGCTAGAGCAGAGAGTGGGCTGCTTTTATTTGATAGACAAGATACAAATCAAGTTTTTTCAAAGACGATACCCCATGTTGTGGTCTATTCTCCTCCACACCTCATCATGTCAACATCGGGCCTAGCTTCTACCACCAGAGTATTAACGGATAAATGCAATGCATTAGCCCCTGTTAAAGGTGGTTCCAACCCAGAGCCTTTCGGCAAGCCTAACCACTACGCCGTCCCGTCATACATGGACTTACGTGTGTCTTTCGTTGTTATAGGACCAATCATGTCGACTAAAGCCTAAATCGTACCCACCCTCGCCTAGACTGATCTCACCTTGAATATACCCGGCTCCTGGATATTGAGCTGGACCACGTTCCAGTGGTCCATCCTCTTCCTCCGCCTCCTCATCCCAGAGGACCGCCTGCTGGGGGAGGAGAGCCACAGCACCAGGCCGGCCAGCATCGCCCCGGCAACCACCCCGTGCACTACCGCGCACACGTACTGTGGCACGGGACACACCAAGTAGCAGTACACCAGCTGCGCCAGGAAGACCAGGGCAGTGAAAGGCACAGCCTCGCCCTCGTCTTCCTCCTCCACCTCTTCCTCCTCCTCCTCCTCCTCCTCCTCTGTGTCGGGTTCGCTGCACAGCCCCGTGCTGGTGGTCCGCAGCTGGCGGGACCCCGGGCGCTCCCCGTCCGGCGTGTCTGTGTCGGTGCATGCCTCAAAGTCCCCGCTCTCCCCCAGGATGCAGAAGTCCTCGTCCTCCTGCCGCGCCACCAGGGCCGACATGGAGCAGCGGCCCAGCGTCAGGGAGGGGGACCTGGGCAGCAACAGGGACAGCGGGGTGCCCTGGGACGCCGGAGCCGAGGACAGCGAGGGGAAGGAGAAGAAGACGGAGTTGGGCCCCTCCCCGGTGGGCGTCGCGTCCTCCTCCCCCCAGTCCTCCTCCTTGATACTGTAGTTGTTGTTGTTCTCGCCATGTCCATTCACCGCCGCTGTTCCACTGAGCTCCGATGCGCTGGACGACAGCGACTTGGAGCGGTGGGCAGTGCCGCCGCCACTGGCGGCCAGGCCTCCCGACACCGTCGACTCGTCGCCCATTATCTTACTAAAGAGGAGCAGGGGGTCCGACATCACCTCCGACAGCCGCCGCTTGGTGTCCTCGATCCGGGCCTCCACCTCCTGCACCTTGAAGAAGGAGCCCCGGCCGTCGGTGGGCGTGAGCGGCGAGGAGGGGGCCGTCTTGGAGGAGTCGGCGACGGCCTGGGCCGCGGCCGCCGTGCCGGTGGACAGGCGCGGCTGGGAGAACTGCTTGAACAGCTGCATGTTGCGGCGTGACTGGGACGTTTGGTGATGATGATGATGATGATGATGATGATGATGAGGATGAAGAGGCCCCTCCTGGTGCTCGGGCTTGGAGGCGTCTGTGGACAGGGACTTGACGAAGGACTTCATCAGGTGTCGGTGCCGTGCGTGGTGGGGGGGGGTGGCGGACCCCGGCGGGGCGGGGACTGTGTCCCGCGGCTCCACGTCGCTGGACAGGGACCGGACCAGGCTCAGGAAGGGCTTGGAGGAGGAGGAGGAGGAGAGGGAGGTGCCCTTGGAGGGGGAGGCGGAGGCGGAGGTGGAGGAGATTGTTGTCGTCTTCGAGGCAAGAGGAGGCGGCTGGCTGTCGGAGGGCCAGGAGGAGCTGGTCAGGGGGGTGGAGGAGTTGAAGTGGGAGGGGGCGGTGATAGGCATGGCAGCGGAGGAGGGGGAGTGTTGGAGGGGATGGGTGGGGCCCGCAGGCCTCCCAGAGAGGGTGGTGGTGGTGGTGGTAGACAAGGGCAGCAGCAGGGTGCCCCCAGTGGAGGTCTCGAACAGCAGCTCCTCACTGGCCTCCAGGCCCGTGGTCACACCCTGCTCCTCCTCCTCCTCCCCTTGTCCTCCTCCTCCCACCCTCCCCTCCAACTCCGACACCATCACCCCCAGGGAGCCGACCAGGGGCCTGTACAGCTCCACCTCCTCCTCGTCCACGTCCTCCATCCCCACGGCGGAGAAGTGGATGGTGAGGGTGTCCCGGGAGAGGGAGCGCTGCACCTGGAGCCTGGGGCCCGGGGTGTGGCGGGGGGACGACGCCTGAGCATGTTGGCCCCCGCCCCTGGAGCTGCTGCTGCCCAGGCTGGCCATCACCACACAGCACAGGCCTCAACGCCTGGGGAGGGAGGGAGAGGGGGTAGAGAGAAGGAGAGAGAGGGAGGGGGAGGGAGGAGAGAGAGGGAGAGGGAGCGGACGGGAGGGATGGGACGAAGGAGAGAGGGAGGGAGAGAGAGAGAGAGAGAGAGAGAGAGAGAGACTGACAGTGAGTGAGAGCGAGAGAGAGAGAGTGAGGGAGGGAGGGAGAATCAAACGCTCACT
>OOFB01006503.1:0-10517 GCA_900323305.1 Trachyrincus murrayi | reverse complement strand
TGCATGCATGTTTAACCCAAGAACACATTGACATTTAATGAGTCAATTGCACCCTAGAGAGTAAGTCACACACACATATACACCAGAGCACAACCAAACAAGTGAGTGTGTCTAAAATATGACTTTATACAAGAGTGTTTATGCACCGATAGCTGTTAGATAAATGTTAATTGACATTTAAAAAAAAACTGAATCCAATACTCCAAGATGAAGTTCCTATAGAGAATAATATTCAGATGTCATGCAGTAGTTAAGGACAGTGGGGGCAAAAAAATTACTGTTGGCATGAATCTGTCACAGCTTGTGCAGGGAGGTGAACCCAAATGCAGCGATCAGACAGGGTAGGTGCAAAAGGAAGCTTTATTTTACAAAAACAGGCAGACAGAAACAAACTGACAACAAGGAACTGACAAACTGGGGCAGAAACTAGGGAACTTGAATACATGGACCACAGCTGACAGAATTAATGAACACAGGTGACAAACATGACACAAAGCAAAAAGACAGGTAATGAGCGGGGTTGGGTTCCTCCAGGCTGCAGTGGAGACATCTCAGGCTCAGGGCTTGCTGGCTTAGGCTCAGGAACAGGGCTAGGCAGGTCAGGAACAGGAACAGGGCTGGGTAGCGAGGCTGGGTAGCTGGAGAGCGAGGCTGGGTAGCAGGGTAGTGAGGCTGGGTAGCTGGGGAGTGAGGCTGGTTCATGTTTTGGTCAGTTCCTTCTGTCACAGCTTGTGCAGGGAGGTGAACCCAAATGCAGCGATTAGACAGAGTAGGTGTAAAAGGAAACTTTACTTCACGAAAACAGACAAACACAAACAAGGAACCGACGAACTAGGGAACTTAAATACATGGAACACAGGTGAACAGAATTACTAATGAACACAGGTCATAAACATGACACGACGGATCGGATCGTTACAGAAAGGCTTCATAAGGTTTTCACTAATGTTTTAACGATGTGATTATGTGTTCATACTCTGGAGAACCAGCAGCGAGTGTGTACATGTACAAATATATAAACGAGTGTTTTTTGCTTGAACTTGTGATAACAGCTGGGGTTTTACCATCCAATGCCACACCAATCCATGAAGGTTTCTAATGTAGCCAAAATACATTTTGTCCTGGGCTACAGTGCCACCTTCAGTGGCTGGGCTACATCACCTAACCTTCACCCAAACAGTGAGCATGTCTGGGGCAGACTATTCTAGATAATACACTTTATTTATAAGTGCTTCACAGAGATTCATGCCACATGAGAACACAGAGAATGACATGACACATGACAAAGAAACAGGTTTACAGTAGAATATAAGACGACAAAAGCATGTAAAATATGCCTTTAAACACTGATTGTATTTTATGTCTTTGCGATCTATGTGCTCCATAATGCTGGGATGCTGCCATTGTGGTAATTCATCTCAAATCTAATTGAACCTGGTAGCTTAACCTTTTATAAACAATGTCCCTCTAAGGGTCTAAGGTGTTTTTGCTCATCATTTTGCCTCGAGCTACCACTCTAAAAAGGTTTACCATTCCTTTTCAGCACAACCTCACCTATATGACCTGACCATTATTTAACCATTTTGAGATACTGGACCCATACAGGACCCAAACACCCACACACACACAAATGAAAAAATAACTTCAAAAGGTATAACAATACACATTATATATATATATATATATATAGATATAGATATAGATATAGATATATATATATATATATCTTATATTATATAAGATATAATATAAGAGTGTCGTTTTTAGTTGCTATTGATGATTTTGAGTTCAGTTCCTGTCTGGAATAAGGCGGAGTGGCCCCTCAGGCATCACACTTCCATGGTGTTATGTTCGCCTTGTTCTCCACCACGTGGCAGTGCTGACACCTCCTGCGGCCTTCTGGGACATTCTTGCCTAAGAAATATAGGGTCTCATTTATAACACAGTGCATAGGATCCATACTAAAAGTCCGCACAAGCCGAGAATGGCGTGCGGGGAAAAAAAAAAAAAAACATGCATACGAACACCTGCAGACCATTTCCCTTTATAAACCACAGTCCACCTGGAAATGTGCGCATGTCCACCAGCCTCAAATCCCGCTCTCGACACGCCCAAATTCAACCATAAATGTTCAATACAAAGCACCACATGAATATTTATGCATATAAATGAGCAGCTGGTCAATGGTACGTTACGGTGAATCATGGCAACAACCGAGAGGAAGCCGAAAAGACGGCACATATCCCCTGCGGTGAAGTACGTGTGTGTTGCAGCCATCAAAATATTATTACTAATCTGTAATATTCTAATATTATTAGTAATATTATTACTAATCTGTAATATAATTACTAAGCGCTCTGTTCTGCTATACAGTCCGCTCCAGGGGGATGTGATGGGGAGACAGCTGATGAAATAATGAGCGGACTTTGATTTAAGATTTGAGTTGGCTTCGGCTACATCTTTTCAAATTGAAAGGTGGTTATGGAATAGTTATGGCTCACTACAAGCACAAATACAAATAACACTGCTGGTTTGAATGTCTATGATAACGTGGATCTATAATTAACCTTTGATGTTGTTTGTGCGTAGGCAACGGTTATAAATGAGGTCCCTAGATGTATTAGGTCCATCACACAGGACACACTGTCCCCGCTGTGGATCTGTGTTCCTACAGTACACATTGAAACTCTGTGTGTACTGTGGGAACACAAAGAGCTGGAATCCCCACTTTGATGGCTTATTTTGAAGTATTGTACTATTAGGTCAAAGGTCACGTTTTCATTTGTTTTGTTGATATTTTGTTTTTACTCCTGTATTTTGCCTTTTTATAGCATGTAAAGTGTCTTTGAGTACTTAAAAAAGCACTATATAAAATAAACAAAAATTATATTATTATTATAGTATTATTGTGATTATTATTATTACACCAGTTTTGGCTTGTGTTGCCACCATTCTTCAATTGAAAGACTGATACTTGTGTGGTAATAGACTAATATTCAGACTGAAGATGTCATCTGGCAGAGGCTTGATCCTGAACAACCTGTTCCCTACTTCCTGTCATTGTCAACATCCTCCTCTGGGTCACTGAGGTGTTCCATGACAAGACTCTGTCCCTTGTCAGGACTATATTTCTCATTGTGGCCATTAAGAAATATATCCCGATATCCGGGACACACTGTTCACCAAGGCTGTTGGCTGAGGCCCATGCTGTGCTGTTGGAGCTCTTGCCCTAGATCTTACTGGTGACAGCCTGATCCAATGAATCCTCCCTCTCTCTGCAGCTCTTGGAGGCAGAGGAATGGATCTCCTACCTCGTCGTGTCCCTGGTTCAGTACTGCTGGTTGGGAGCTCTTGGGGTTCTCTGCTGCTCATGGTCTCCCTCTGTGAACATGTTCATGGCTGTGCTGGCTCATTCATATGTACTCATGTATTCATATGCACATTCATAAGTCTGCAGATTCAAATGTTCTCCCCATTTGTTTTTATGACAAGATATACCAGAAAATAGATCGACTGCCTTACAAGACGTAAGGACACTTTTTGTAGGAGTGTAGATAATTTAAAGGTGTTGTAGGTAAGAGTTAAGAGTTATTTAGAGTTATCGTTAATTATTTTAGTGTAATTTGTTAGAAATGGCCCAGCCATCCATCAGCTATTAGTGAGTGAAATGCGCGGTGAGAATATCCATTTTGAGTTTCTGCGCCTGCCATATGAGACAATTTTTATTTTAGACCACTCCCAGCTCATTTCTGACCAATCAGGGCATATCTTACCTGATCGATTCAGGGAATCCAGCTTGTCTGTCAATCACAGGTGCGTTAAACGCACATGACTCCTCATATGACTGAGTTGTCATAAGAGGACGAAACTAATATCTGATACTTACGGTTGATGCTACAGCTTTTTAAGTCATACTCTCCTATTAAATCCCATTGAACATACTGATGCAATATCTCTGCATGACGTAATACCGTCTACAGAAACCCGAGTTCAGCCACAGCAAAGTGGAACACTAAGCAGTAACAAAGGACATGGTGTACATTGTATAACCAATAATAATCACATATTAACAATGTAAAAACTACTTTTCCTTAAACATTAGGCGCAAGTTTATCACAAAGAAAGTGCAGCAGGAAGTTAACTGTGGGAAAAAATGAAAAACTAACGCTTATTAACCCATTTCTGGACGAATGTGTTGATCATATAATTTATAATGATTTATTAAAAAAAAAAAATGGTAGTTAACAATAACATTCTTTTTTCAATAAATGTACAATACACAAAGATACATGAATCATTTGTAGAGGGCAGTCCTCCTACACCTTCTCAACAGACAGTAACCTCCCAGTAACCTAGCAGGAGTATTGAACCAAGACTGTGTTGTCAGAGCTCACATGAAAAACAAGCAACACTCAAAACAAGCTAATGAAGGGCTACATCCTATACATTTGACTGTTTTACTGTGTAGGTGGTACTCATCACCTCATTTGTTACGTTTTGTGATAGTATGCAATTTTGCGACTCAAAACCCTGATTAAGGCTATGCATGCCACTACTTATCTAGGGTAGGATAGGGCAATTTATAGATTAAGGCACCAACCCTGTATATTGTGCTCAAGTTGTATTTATGGGGGTTTTTTTCTAGCCAGATCTGGCAACATTGTTGTTATCACTGACATTTAACTGACACATATACTGACAGGTTACAGATGCTGTATTAGATGTATGGCTAACGTAGACTAAAGCATCCAGAACTCCCTGCCAGGGCCCACTCTGGCAACACACCTCTCAATGGTCTACATATTACTCTAACACACGAATACAATCATATTGTTGTTTTGTTTTTTAAAGGGCTAGTTCAAACACAGAAAAAATAGGTTTAACTGGACATGAGTGAACCCAGTTACATAGGATTAATAATATGTTGACACTTTCAATGAATTTGAAAGTGGCCTTTAAATCATGTACACGTATCAACTGATAGATATGACAGAGTTGTCATGTTGACTTTGTTCATGGATAAATGTACACCAGTACTAGCGCCCTCTATTCATCCTTTAGGTTTTGTTCAAGGTCTATGCCTAGTTGCTCAGAAACGGATGTTTATGAAACATTAGCAAATGATCAAGTTCAGATGACATGCAATGGATTCGGCAGACCAAAGCAACAGGAAGGCTCTGTGACTTAAAGGGTAACTTTGGGATTTTTCAACCTGGCCCATATTTTCCCATCATTTTGGTGATCATAAGTGACTAATACAGACAACAACTTTTGAATTTGGTCCAGTCAGCCGCGAAACATCTGTAATCGTCTGCATGGTAACCCTTTGGGGCAATAGCACCAATTATAAGTGTCTGACAACATTATGGAAAGCATCCCTACAGAGAAATAACACATTTTTCTTTACTTTTCGCTTGATCCGGTCTGTTTGTTATCGTGTCTAAACAAGTCTCCCTCGAGGAGAAGCTCTTAAATCTGAAAAAGTTGAGTTGTTGCAGGAAGAGAACAGTGGAAACGTGAGTGGGAGTTGGAGAGAGGAGTGCAAGAGTTTGTTGTGTTGGACTACAGAAAGCGTAGCTTAGTGTTATCTAAAAGATTTTCAAAGTCATGGCTGAATATTTAGCTGATTTCAACAATGCGGATTAGGCTCACGAGATTTCAGAGCGAGACTTCTCCCTGAGCGAGACTTGGTTAGACACAATAACAAACAGACCGGATCAAGTGAAAGGTAAAGAAAAGTGTTATTTCGCTGTAGGGATCCTTTCCATAATGTTGTCAGACACTTATAATAGCAATCTGAACCTGTCAGTGGCAACACAAGGACTTTTGGAGGACATACATTGACGGGGTGCTATTGCCCCAGAGGGTTACAAAGCAGACTTCGCGGCTGAAGGATCGCTCAACACTGGACCAAATTCAAAAATTGTTGTCCGACAGGAAGTCAAATAACTTTGACCAAATATTGTTCTCCTGAATCCTACATACCCAACTGTCAAACAGATACGTCAGGGCAAAGAGATATGTGACCAAACAGGATGAAATGTGTGAACGCAGACTGCCAGCCATAACGCTATATTTATCTCCATCTGTCCACAGTGTGGCACGCCTCGTGTGTGTTGTGCTGGCCGCAGGTGTCGCGTGTGAGCAGATTAGAAAGGGTTGATGCGGACGCCCGTTCCCAGTGGGGAGAACGGGTTGACTTTAGCCCACATTAGTGCATCGTTAAGAGAGATGGCTGATTTACCGTCTTCCAGCAAGAACACCGGGCCCTGCATGGAAAACAAATGCATGAATAGAAAATCAATTCCTCTTCTTAAAAAAAGTATGTTAAGAACTACTAATAAAAGCACTTATGTAGCAGAATAAACATGCGTGCCCGTGCACACACACACACACACACACACACACACACCTGTATTGTCTGTCCTGTGAAGCAGGAGAGCTGGACAGCTGAGTGGCTGGGTAGATTGGAACCAGTCACATAGTCAGGACCACACAGTGCTACAGAGGCTGGGAACATGACGGATAAGCACAATAGACATGTATTTTTAATAATAATTATTAGTATTATTATCTCATTTCGTCTACAAATTCAATGTAATATTAACCAGAAAGGTGATGAATAGAAAATGATTCCAATGTAGCTCCCAGCTTTTACAAGCAGTGATACAGTGTACCTGAATGAATGAAACATAATAAATATGAGGTATAGTATTACCTGACTCAGTTGGACATATTCTGTTCTCTAGGCAGGCGAACTCCTGCCTCTGACCCTCTGATGGAGGGCTGCTGGGAGCAAAACAAACACACATCCCAGTTCAACCACAACTGCTTCATTAGAAGCGTGGAAGAATATGATGAAGAAGAGTCCGGGCAGGACTGTTAGAAGCAAGGTCTCATGGTGATGTGTGTGTGTGTGTGTGTGTGTGTGTGTGTACTACCTGATGTTTGTGTATGCACAGGTCCTCCAGGCGTCCAGCTCTGCTGACAGCTGCTCTATTCTCAGCGGGACACACACCTCCCTCCGCTTCAACAGCTGACTGATGCAGGGAGGAAACACAGCCTTTGACTTATTACAGCAATGGGCAGTTTGAGTCAATGTCATGAAAGTTATTGTAACTTGTATAACTTTATAAATACAAGCAAGGGATAAAATCCCTGTGTGCTGTTATTGAACAATAATGCACGACGATAATCGCACACCTCGTGTTGGATTATCCCGTTGTACAACGGCCACTTGTGAATTGTTAAATATACGGGGGTTGATTCACATTTTTGGCCGATTCTGTCTCAAAATAAAAATGTTTAGCTCACACTATTTGTTGTGTTCCTGGAAACACAAATGACCGACCAGGGAAATATATGGGTCTGACTAATGCCTGAAACTCAATCAGTTAACGTGAGATTCCTACGGAGACGTTACCTTCTTACTCCAGCAAATAGAGAAGATCTTAGTAACGACCTGGCAAAAGCGTTCTAAACATAGTCCCGTCCGAGTCCCGTCAGCCAGACTACTTTATAGACGATGTGAGACTTCCCAAACTGAATAAATACTGCACATATCTACACAGAAACGCCTGGTTAGCTCAATCTTGCTGTAACCAAGATATTCTTTGGCCTGTATTTTGAAGGGGAGGACTTTATTCCTGCTATCTTGTTACCTGCTGGTTTATGAGTTAATAGGGTTACTGTAGCTCTAGGAACGCTGGCCAGCTCATGTGAGTTGAGGAGTAGCGCATTAGTTTAGACATGGGTGATGAGGCTCTATAATACACACCTCCCACTACTAGAATTATCCCTGGCTGTGGTTTAATAGGACATCGTTTATGTGTGATCAGATTACAAAAGTGACTTGGAATATTGACAAAGAGCAGCTTTTCAATCTTCATTTGAAAATGAATTGTTTTGGGTTACTGTCAAATATACAATTAATACCTCACTTTAGTCAAATACAATTGTAATACAATTATAACATTCTGTTGAAATTGCTTCTTAATGCTTGCATTGTGAGAAACGCAGGTACACACCTGGTGTATTCATATAGTGCAGAGACAATGCTGGAGTACTGTCTCCTGATGGCCAGCAACGCTCCGATGTAGCCACAAAGTATCAACAGCTCACTACGGGCCCTACTCACACACACACACACACACACACAAATGTGAAGAGAGGCAGGAAGTAATATTATTTCTCACACCAACGTTCAATTTGTCTCTTGTTCATTCAAAGTACTATTAAAAATAATCAGTGAATCACTAAATCATCTGTTATTATTCTTATTATTCTTGATGATGGGGTGACTATAGACCTTGGCAGTCTGGGCTCCAGATGCGTTTTGCCTATAGGATTCACAATGGTTTGTACGGTTCTACTTATTCAGCTGGTCATGATATTTGATAAGAGCATAGTTCAATTCGATTTTAACTTTACATGAGTAAAAACAAAAGAAAAGTAATGGGTACAAGACCCTATCACACCAAACATACAAGAACTACTATTCACATTCAACTGTACGCCAGAGTATACGCCTTGGTTAATTCAGACAGCTGAGTCTAGCGGTTTCTACAAAAGTTATTTTGTTATCGCTGATTGTACGATGTAAAATAGTGAGGGTGCAGTGTTTAGTACCAGACTGTAACCAAACTGCTTCAGTGTCCATATCTGTTTCAGCTTTGTATCGCTTTATCAAGTAGCAAAGTTGCTATTCCCAAGGTAACTGAACCAACGTCAATTGTTGTGCTCTCTTGTCTCTGCGAGAATCACAGAGACTCATGGGTAGTGTAGTAGATGTCATGGAAACAAGCGAAAGTTACAATATAAAGTACCCATTGTCAGCAATGAAGGCAAAGCATTTACTGGTTGAAGTAAAAACAGTAGAATTATGAAATAATCTCTTCCCTCGACAATGATTATGAACCTACGTGATATGGTTTGGCCCTAATTCCTGATAGAAGAATTTGCAATGGGGGAAATCAGAGTGTAACCACACTGCCCAGGTCTATTATACTACTACTACTGTCTTCTACTACTACTACTACTACTACTACTACTACTACTACTACTACTAATTTGTTATTATTGCATTTACTCAGTCATCTTGACCATGACGAGACGATCTGTTCTGATGTAACTTAGCAGGTCCAGGATTGGCTGGACACTATCCACTGTCCAATCAGATCCACTCAATTGTTCTGGGGAGGCAGAGCATAAAACTGCAAGGTTTGTTGACTGTTTATAAATGTACAAACATTGACATAAATGATTATTAGAAACACAAAACAAACATGTTCAGATGTGCATGTACGCACCTTTGACATGCTGTAAGCCTATGGAGAGGGCATTCTCGGGTTCATTGCTGAGAAGGTAGAATTTAACAGCTGAAAACAAATCTCCCTCAGACAGGCTTTCCTCTGCCAGGGTCTTGCACTCTTCCAAAAGCGGGAGACCACACTGGAACAACAATGTCAAGCATACAAATATAATACTTAAAACAATTATAATAATGCAGACGGTTAAACAGCACAAGGGTGTGGACTTACTCTCTCATGCAAACTGTTATTCTCGGCAGGGCTTCCAGGGTAAAATGCACATAATTTGTACAAAAGGAGCTTGTTGTCAGGAATCATGTGGAGCAGGTCGGCTGAAAGCTCCCTGGATATAAGAAACAGATCAAACAAGAGGGTGAGCGTCAGGAAAGTTTGTGTGAGTGTATGTTTGTTGTGTGTACAGAGTGTTTCCCACCTACTTCTCTGCCTGCCAATTAACTGAACAAGCCTCAGCTACGCCCTGCAACTCATCACCAACTCGTTAGCTGCTACTTATACTCCACCATTTCATGTGCTCCTTGCCAGACGGTGCCAGGTACCAGCAGCGAGAGTCTAAATCAGGGGTCGGCAATTAAGTTTGGCCTCGGGCCAAATTTTTTCCAAGCCATTACGTGGCGGGCCAGAACTAAAAAAACAACGGCTAATTTAATAAATGCGAGTCGTTCTTTTCCTCAATGAATGCGATAAAGACGCACGAGAGGAATCGACTGACGCATTAAGACCTGGAGAACTGCCTGCGGATTGAAACGACGTCCATATCACGGGGGGCGCTGTTGCGGACCGGCCGACGGGGGGGGGGGGTCTATTCGCAATTACAGCGCAGGTTCACAGCTATAGGTTCGATTGTGTAAGTCAAGTTGTCATGGAGATGACGGTACGCTGGATGTGATCGGACCAAGGCAGAGTACACGTCCTGTTACAGACAGAGGAGCAGTCGGACATGCGGAGCGCTGCTTGCAGTGGAGGAAGCGGAGATTACATTTACATACGGAGAATTTTGACGCGTTGTGTCGTGGCGATGTCTCGCAGAAAATACATGAAAAGTATCATTTGCTCAGAGTCCGGAGACAGTTGTGGTTCGGTCCGAATCCGGTGGTGGTAGTTTCTCTGTTTGGACATTATAGCTTAAATATATAGCCTATATGTGGGACTGTTGGTCTGATATTGTGTAAAAAATAATAATAATATCAA
>OOFB01006502.1:15869-33575 GCA_900323305.1 Trachyrincus murrayi | reverse complement strand
GGGGGGGGGGGGGGGGGGGGGGGGGGGGGGGGGGGGGGGGGGGGGGGGGGGGGGGGGGGGGGAGGAGGAGCTCTCATGGCAAAGGTTGAGAGCTGCCATGGTCCTTCCAGCGTGTGTTTTCTTTCCATGTGGGCGCTCCTCCGCTCCGCTGGCTGGCGTGGGCCGACGCCAACCGGGGGAGGGGCGGGGATGTTCGGGTCAATCAGTATCCTCCAGAGCAAGATCCAAGATGACAGGTGTGTCAACGGTCCTCACAGCCTATTGAGTCCAAGGAACACAAGCCCCGGGATGCCCGGAACCTGCTCCTGTATGCACGGAGCCAGCTGCACGCACACACACACACACACACACACACACACACACTCCAATACACATATACACACATAAACTCACACATACAAACACATAAACGTACACAGTCCAACAAACACAAACACCCACACAGACACAGACACACACACACACACATACACACACAGTGGTTGAACGCAGACAGCCCATCCACTCACACTGAGGTATGCACAATTACCCACTGTTTTAAAGGAAAAAAATAGAATCTTATTCAGTTCTATGTCTGGTAGCGATGCCTGGGAGCTGGTTTGGTGTGTCTATTGTATTGTCTGGCAAATGTATGAGTGTGGTTAGTAAAGCTGTGATGATTAAATGTCCCTGGGTACAGCTCAAAGGCCAAAAGCAACTGGTCTTTTTTTGTTGGTTAGAATGTGCAATGGAAATACCCACAAGCCCGGTGTTAGGAAGAGAGAGTGGGGAGAGAGAGAGAGAGAGGGAGAGAGGGAGAGAGAGAGGTTGAGAGAGAGATTAATGCCAGGACTGCCAACTAAACCCATGGTATTACAGTGTAGTTCCTCTACAGAGCCCTGGTACGCCATTTGGCTGTGGCTCCTAATGCGTGGCTCGTGTCCACCTCGAACTCAACAGATTCCCATGATGCACTTTAAATATGAAGGATGCTGGAAAAGGTGTATTCAATCACAGGGAAACTTCTACCCTAAATTGGATGTGACAAAACAGAAATACAACAATGGTATTCATGTACACACAGTCTTTACACGGGGCGAGACTATAACATAGAAATCACCAATGGTATTATATGAAATTACCTCTGACAAGAGTCGTCTCCAGTGGCACATTATCTGGCACTGGGTGAGCTGTGATATTCGAACCATAGCTGTAGGATATTGGCAACATCGCGTAATGATCGACTGGGTTTTCCATTCTGGTTGGCAAGAGGCACCAGTGGGAATTCTGTGTGCTCTCAAACAAGCTGGAGAGGGCTGCGCAGAACAAGGCTGCTGTGGAATAGTTACAGGCGTGTTGCTCTGGTGCTGTGAATATGCATTTGTATGTCCATGGCGGTAGTGTGTGTTTCCTTCACAGAACAGGGTGTGAAAAGTTCTTCAGGCCCGACTCGCATCCAACCCTCCCAGGAGGAGTATCAAAGCGTTCTGCTGTCATCAACTTATTTTCACATTAAAGACGGAGCTCTGACTTTTAGCTTATAATGGACTTATGGGGGAGTGGCACAATTATGTGGCTCAACTACTGCATCCGATTCAGAAATATTGCCTTGTACACAATGTCATAAACAACTGAAAGTTATGTTTTTATAGTTTATAAAGAGGCTTAATGCAATATGGCTGACAGCCACAAATAATTATGAGATGCCCTGATCTTGGAAGTTCATAGGAGCCAATGCAATGGATATGATCAATGTGTAAATCCTGGCTTATGGATTCTGTCAAACCACCGCTACCCTGCTGAAACCAGACTAGTGAAACACCAGAGTTCACAAATGATGCAAGAGAATGAGGATATCATGGAGGCTAACGGCTACATCTGTAAGAGGGCACTTAACATCCTGCTCTGCACCAGATCTTCGCAATTCGAGTGTGGCTGTCCATAGGAAAGTCTGGGACACAGCGTTGGTTAACTGTGTCAAGAAGCCGCCTACTTATCAGGAAGAGGTCTTGATTGACATGTAAGCGTGACCAATCACAGGCGGACTGAATAAACCCATGGATGTAAATATGGGAATAAACCTGAGTCACCCATGTCGCGCCGGGGCTACGTCCACGTTTCTATGAGTGACAGTGCTAACAGCCAATGAGAATCGTGTCTTGAGTTTCTCGAAGCGCTGCCCGGCTTAACCTGCTCTATGTATCAGACGTTCAGGACGAGTCACATGGTGACGGAAGAGGCTGAGACTACCTGAATCATGGCCTGCGTGCATGTCTTTCACAGACAGCCAGTCGTACAACTGTAACAGATGCGGGTGGTCTGTGTGGCTTCATGTGTACCACACCAGAACAAATTTGATCTGCATTAAAAGTGGTGTTTTCCCAACCCTGTCCTACATGTGTGACGGTAGGGTAGGGTATTCTTCTGGAGGCAGAGTGGTGGAATGTGTGTCAGCATTGTATTTGGGTCTTGATCTTGTTTACCCCTGGCAGTTCCTAACTTATTCTTGGATGAGATAAGATCACACCAGACAAACCTTTGGTGTAATAATCATATGCAGCTGATATCATATCCTGGATTTAAAAGTCCACTATAGGAGAGGCTTCAATGTTCCAGGCTTCTTTAGAAAGAGGATAGACGCGATGCGGCCATCCGTTCTCCCTGGTTAGTCGGCTGGAGTGTGGTAACCCATTTGAAAAACCCTCCTTAGGCCCCAAACACACCGAATGCTTTTTATTAACTGGGGGGGGGGGGCCGATATTTTGTCACTGCTATTAATGGGAACCAAGCGTTTTGCCCGCAAAGGCGTATCTGCCTTTGCGTTGCTGAGCGCCTCGCTTTTTCTGCCGTGAGCACAGAAAAAGGCTTCAACAAAAAAGGAAGCCTGCTAAAGTTTTCTGTGTGATAGGCCCCTTACTGACCATCAAAATCCAGCCGAACAGAATATTTGCCTATTCTCAATGGATGGATAGGAAATGGCATGTGGAGAACATGGGTTAAACATGAAATGGCATGCAGAGAAGAGGGGTTATATTTGAAAAGGCATTTAGAGAGTGACAGCTGTCATGGTTCAGCACATTGAATTAGGCCTTTCTCTGAGATCTGATGCAAGATTTTAGACAAAGTCGCTGCACATCAGGATTATTTAAAATCAAAATTGAAGAAAGACGGCGGTCAGAATGGTGGAGTAACACCAAAAAAGACTATACCAAAGAACAAGACGTCTTTCTCTTTCAATTTTCTCAGATTTCTAAAAGAAGTGCAAAGTGACATCAGGGCCCAATGACTCTGGGTTGTGGGGAGTAATGTGTATGACATGGATGTGTGACCAAGCACAAAGTGTAAGTGTTGGCCAGGCGTGAAACTGATGCCAAGTGTTTCATAGAAGCCTGTACTTTGAGGTTGTTGTTTTTTTCATAAGTGTTCAACATGCAATCTCTATCTGCAGTACTGGACTGCAGACGGTGGGCTAGTGGCACGCGGGCCGGGCGTGATCGGTTAAGCAGAAGACGGGGACTTTCTGCTGTGGTGGGGGGCATTCCTGCACTACTGGACCTAAAGGTCCTGACATTCTCCCCTTGGGGGTTTATTTCAGCATGTCTGTCAGAAGTTTGGCACACGGAACCAAAGCGAGTCCATGTTCCTCTCGGTTTTCACATGAAACACTCAGCCAACACCTCAGGGCTGTGGAGAAAACCCATAAAGGCAGCGGGTCTCGGGCCAGACTCAGAGTTACAATAAGGTTATGTGATCGAGGCGATACGTGAAGAGGAGAGGGAGACATTTCATTAATTGGATTTCAGAGTTAGTGAGAGTTTTCCTATTCCTTTTTTTAATATTTATTCACCCTGTACATGAGGGACAATATGGTCCGGTTGAAGTTATGAAACCAAAACCTTGAATAGAAGCATCCCGGTGAAAACATTCACCACGCCACACATCAACGAATGTGTATATGTCTTTGTGTGTGTGCGCGCACGTGCGTGTGTGTGTGTATAATTGTGATCTAAAAATCCAAACGCCTTCTTTACAATGATGTGAGAAAGCCAAATCATGCAACACTGCGATACTTGGCGTTGATTTATGAGAGAGACAGTCGTTCACACTGTAGTAAACTGCTTGGTGCAGCTTAGTTCCTGGCTCTGGCTCTGTATGTTCAAAGAGCGGAAAAAATAGCTGGTCTGATGAACAATTGGTGTTAAAAGACCCTCATGAGGCAATGTTAAGGAAAAGCCCCGCTGGTCCCATCCACCCGTGTGGATGGATCAGCCGTTGCAAATCGGTGGCATGTGTATCTCCTCCAGAGAAGGAGCACATGATGGAGCGATAAATTACGAAGGGGGTTTGGGGCTGCGGGGGTGTGGCAGCGGGACAGAGGGGGAGGGGCTCTGATTGAGGTCAATCTGAGGGGTGGGGGGGGGGGGGTGAGAGGGGATGCAGGGTGTCAAAGAAAAGATAATACAGGTGGTTTCAACAGAAGGGGGTGTAGGGTGCAGGGGTGGCTGGAGGGAGGGTTGGGGGGAGGGCGGCCATGCGACCTACTGGAGCACATGTTGATCTCGGGGCTGCGCATTCCGTAGTACCCAGACGGGCAGTCATGGAGGCACTCTCCGTACTGCCTCATGCGCTCCCGCCGCAGGAACAGGAAGAGCTTGGGCTGGCAGCTCACACAGCCGTTGTCCCGGGAGCACACTGCGCAGCCTTTACACACGGGGTAGGTTCCATAACTAGCTGCAAGACACAGACACACACACACACACAC
Organism: Trachyrincus murrayi; assembly: GCA_900323305.1. NCBI lineage: Eukaryota > Metazoa > Chordata > Actinopteri > Gadiformes > Macrouridae > Trachyrincus > Trachyrincus murrayi. The sequence continues at coordinate 28,834 of OOFB01006502.1, read as the reverse complement.
GCACACACACACACGCACACACACACGCACGCACACAGGAAGGGAAGAAGACGAAACAAAAAAAGTTACAGAGGTTTGATTAGTGGTGTTACAGATATTATAGCCATCAAGTAGTATCATGGTGCACATCAGTATCATGGTGCACATCAGTATCATGGTGCACATCAGTATGGTGCAAGATGAAGTATTGTTGAACAGGAGTTGTAAAGTAGCCCTGTATCCGAGGCTACCACCCACTGGGCTCTGTGAATGTAATAAGCAGGGTACTACTGGAGCTGTGACTGGCTGACCTGCCGTTCAACCTTCCTGTAAAGGGTTACACCATTTCATGAACTCAAATCCACCTGGAGTAAAAGACTCGACACCAAAACACACTGATAACGGTTACATCAGTCGGCATGTTGCCTTGTCCGTAGTAAATTTGTCCAATTCCACAATTAAGTCATTCGTGGAACCTCTGGTTCCCATCTCAATGCCTGGACACTGATTGGTCCTGAATGCAAATACGGTATTAATTCTGGTTAGACCAAGTCTCCCCAACGATTGTGTTGAGACAGCCGACGAAAGCCTTCGACCGCAGTGGCTCTGGCCGTGGCTCAAGTTGCTAACAGAAGACAAAGCAGCCAGTTAATAAATAGAAGCCAGTCCACTCCCCAATAAGTGACTTTCAGTGTAAACTGCTAAGTGTCCTGTTCACAGGAAAATGTCCTTGGGCGAATGTAATACCTCTTAAATGAGGGAGAGGGAGGGAGAGAGAGAGAGAGAGAGAGAGCACACTACAATCCATCCAAGCCAAGTTTGAAATAACACACGCATAGACAAGGGCAACAACGTAGCCCCGGCTAGGCGACCCACCACCATGCTTAATAAAACACCACAGCGCTAGCCGGATAGTCCGTGGGAGACCAAGCGAAGCATAGCCTTGCGTTACTGGCTGCAGACGCACGTATTACGTTTCACCCAACAGCTTTGCTCCGACTAAAAGACAGCACTAAGTGGGCCCAGTGTGAGCGTTCGCCTGTAATTGCGGAGGGAAGTCAGCGCAGAGATGTCAGTGGCTGACTTCTGCATCTTCGGTCGAATGCAGGGAGTCTTGTATGGTGTACCTGCCAAACTGCACGGAGGCCGGTGGAGGAGCTGGGGATGGATGGAGTGATATAAAACAGTAATCGGAATGTATCTTCGATGTCCTTCGGGGTTGTGGCTCACACACACACTTCATAGATCACGGGCCAGCGGGACGTGCTATCTGGGCCTACCCTTCTCACAGAACATTGCTCATCCCCCCATCAATCTTGCTCTCATTCAGACAAGCATAAATAAACCTATTATAATAACACAACAGTTCAGATCTCGTTATTCTCAGATGGGAAATTGCATCTGGTTTTGTTTGAGTTGCAGACATCTGACGTCAAGACATCTGATGAGTAAACACGATTCCTTTCCGGTTTCCAATGCTCCAATGTTATCATGCTCTCCAATCTAACATGCTCTGATCATTTACTTATGTGTGGAATTTAGATTTTAATAACTGATGCAGTAGATACTTAAAAACCTATCGATTCCCAACAGCTTGTAGGATAAAAAAAATTAATTATTCAATTCTTTAGACAAAACAATACCTTCCCAAGAACAATTTTGCAATGTTATACTTTCTTCCACAGTCAACTTTCTGTTAGTTAGGAATTCTAGGGGATTTTGAAAGCTTTCTTGTTTTATTATTTGGGTTGGATCATTTCATTCACTGACAAACATTGGCTCTTGTATTGTCAGTCAATGTTAGAGAAAACAGGCATGGGTGTCCACGGGCATCTTAACTGTTGCAAAAAAGCTAATCATACCAAGACATGGTACAGCTCAGGCCTATCAATCAATGAGGGGGATTACAGTCATCGCTCGTCCTCAAATCCCAGTCGCTCTTAGTTTGACTTTGTCAATCATTGGTCTCTCCAGTTCCTAATCTTAATCAACACACTGCGGCTGACGCCAACGTCTACAAAGGCTTTTCTTTAAACAGCTGATTCAACATCACATGACTATTCCTTGACCACGATGTGAAAATAAAAGGAAGTGCTGTTTAGGAGGAACACTGAAATCAGGTTCTTCTCCTGATTCGCATCATGTGCTCACGATGTGGTTCGCATGGCGAACACGGGAGTGCATATCTTTATATCGGCGTGTATTTTCTCAAGGTAAAACCACAGGTATGTGAGGGACAGGAGAGGGTTTTTTTTCAAGTAGAATTTGTCTGGATGTCTGGAGTCGCTCTGTGCAAAGCACGTCTTACCATGAACCACTCCCTCCCTTCACTGTGCTCAGCATCGCCTGACTTCAATCTGTTTCCTGCCAGGATATTTCAGCAGCCTTGTCAATAATGGAAATACATTTGTTTTGAATCACTGTCAGAGTGAGCACTGGGTATGTTGAGGAATGGCTTATGCATTTTCAACGTGTATTATGTCTACAATGGCACTGTTTTCCCATTGGATGAATCTGCCTGTATAATATATACTAGAGAATTGGACATGGGAAGGCCACAGTAGAGATACAGCTGCCCATTAGATTGGCTGGAGATCTGTTGTTGTTGTTGTTGTCTTCATCTCATGGAAAGTAGTGTCAGTATGTGTCAGGGGAGTGTGCCTAACCGCTAACAGCTATGGTTCAAACATGGCAGATCTGGAGGTTTCTACAAAACACGTAATGGTGTTCTGTAAAGTCCTTCTTCACTGAAGATTTTTGACACATCCACCATTTTCCTCAATTCTTCATCCCATCCCATTTCGGTTTAGACATCTCTTGGAAAACATAGATAGTCATTTATTTGTCCTTCTCTTTTCCTGAGGAGCGGGAAGGGTCATTAAAACACGCCACTCACTACAAATGATTATCCAACCTAGTATACAGTTTCAACCGCAGAAAAACACAGCATCTCTACAGTTCCCCACTTCTGACGCTCCCTGCTCATCCCCAGCCTAAGTATTGTGTTTACAAAAGACAGGGTCCATTTGGAAATCACTACAGAGGACGCAAGTTGAGAGACGACCTCTGAGTGTGGGAGCCGGAGAAACAAGCATACTCTGTCGGCTGTTTTTCTTAACCTCTTCATGACTAGGCCTCTTTCTCAGGTTTTTGCAGAAAATAACATACCCAAAGTGAATAGAGTATACATCAAGGGCTATAATATGTAAAGAAGAAGAAGAAAGTTAACACCTGTGAGATTGTTGTGCAAGTTAAATCATGAATGTGGATGCTACTGGGTCAGAGTGAATAAAGCTAGAACACAGCATAAATGGAAGATTTAATTTCCGCCTGAAATACATTTAATGTTTTAGAGTGAATACCACCTAGTGCATTATCAGTTGGTAGCCCTATAGCACTATAGGGCCATAGCACAACACCTGATGAGTACCTGGGTCAAGATTTGATGCCAATAAAGTGAATTAGAGCAAAGATAGAGAGGTAGGTTTAGGTGGAGTCTCCAAATAAATCCAAAGCAAAAATGACAATACAAACGTGATGAGACACAAACAGGTGGATATCTCGAGAAACCATTGCTCAATTTTGTCATTTGACCCCTCTATGTAAAGGTCAGGGTGAGTAGAGTTGAATGACACTAAGCCAAACCATCGCAATTGCACCATACAGCCACCAGGTGGCGAAAAAGACTGTGTGTTCTGATTGAAGGCGATTGACTCTCTCTTAGCTATTATACATTGGCTGCGGTCGAATAGTCTTTTTTGCTTAGGAAGGTTCCTAACTGAGTGAAATGACCCGGAAGTATCTAAGCCATGATAAGAACTGGTCGAATTCTCTAAATGCTAAGGAAAGGTGCTTCATTGCGTCCTTTAGCATAGGGTACACTGGACCATCCTTACGAAAGGAAAGGAGATAAGATTTAAAGCAACGCACCATTTGGCCTGTAAAAACGCACAGGGCAAAATATCTAAGATGCACTTTTAGTAGTCCATCTTCGGAGAATTCACCACGACAGGCCAATGTCTATAACATCCGCCGTTGCATAGTTACGTAGCCTTGTGTAAGTGCAGTCGGATTCTCTTAGTGCAGTCGTCTTTTCCTTATGTCCTTATGAATTCTCCTTCACATCTTTCCTTGACCTCATGACGTTTTCCATCGAGGTCAAGGAAAAGTGGTTAGGAAAGGACATAGGACATAATTTTTTGACTATTCGACCATAGCCATTGATGGTAAACACTGTGAACGGTTTCAAAATGGTGCCCGGACGCTGGATTATTAGTTTATAGTGGTTTTATGCAATCAAACGCAACTTTGATGACAAAAACAACAAAAGTAAGACATCATTTTTGGTTGTAACTAGCCCGGATATGGGTCCTCTCAGGATGAAGAGGTTTGGACTGTGACATTTCTGGAAGAAGAAAGCCCAACACATGTGCACACTACTCTTGCACAGGAACCAAACAAAGAATCCTATGAAGATGAAGATATCATCTTTCTCAAACCAATGAGTAATGCTTTACTAGTTTGACGGTGCTTCTGGTATGCACATACTTCAGAAACATGAAGGGACAAATGACGAAAAACTACTTTGTAAGTGTTGTTTTTTCTATGCCACATCTTTAGGTAGATGCATATATCTATGTGTGTGTGCGTGCGTGTGTATGTATGTGTAAAATGAAAAAAACCTGCTCTATGTAACTGTTTCGCTGTAGTGATTACTTTTGTTCAAACTTGTTGGAAGTGTAATGTGTCTCTGAAGCTATAAATCCCATCCTACGGCTGAAGCAACCCAGGACCTTTTGCTCTCTGAATCAATTTGTTCTGTGGACAACCATGACGAGAAAGCAAGCTTGCAGCAAGCTTTGCAGCAGAGGGCGCTACATTTAGCTCTATCATAGCTTTTTGTTATCATTACACATGATTTTGGATTATTTCGAACCAAAGCGCCGGCTACGGTCAGAGGGTCACCACCGTCCATACATCCAAGATCTTCGGTAATCATCTTTGCAGTTCCTGCAATCCACCAATGACTTCATTACTCCCAGACTGTGAAATTAATATTGCACGGTATTACAAGTGAACCTTCCAAAATATACACCGAGTCCTTTTTTGGTGTGTTCAGGTGAAGCCGTGGTCATTCCATTCATGCACAACGCTCATGAGTCACGGCGGGGAGGGTTTCTGGCGGGGAGGGTTTTTGGCGCGAGTGGGTTTCATTCAGCCGAGCTGCACCGACGGTGGGAGGTTGAGGATTGAACGGGGCTCAAGACCAATTAGGGTCGCAACGAGATCCAGCAGCAAGCCACATCGTCTCAGGTATGTTTTTTATGGCTCCAAAGCAAGCGTGACAAGCTTCGCTTCCTGCTGCCAAATCCTGAATATATGCGAGGCTTCCTCCCACGGCCGACCGGCACTACACGCTACACGCTCACCTACTGTTTCCCATTAAACCCTATCAAAGTGTGGTTCCTACCCAACTCCTGATCATGGAAAACTGGACCTGCTGCAGAACGCTGCTCGCACTCAATATTTCTTTGCAATTTTGGTTAACATAGTTTTGCTCAACTGACCTCGGGAGAAGAATTATTCACTAAGGACAGTTGTTTTTAGTTTAACACAGAAGGCCCTCGCCCTGTATTGCCCATTCCAATAATAGGTTTGTTTTATAACATTTGTTGTAGTCGTGTCCGGAAGGTTTGCATGAGAATGAGAACGCACAAGTTGATTAGAGTTCCACTCACTTTGATAAGTACCACAAAATAAATGGCTTCTATAAGACGCTGTGTATTTTAGAAACCACGTGTATGTCTTGATTCATTTGCTAGGATGGTACAGCAGCTCGGGTAGTAACAAGCCATTTGTACAAAAAGGCTTGCGGTGGTATTATGGTGTGGCGGAGAATTGGTGGAAGGGAGTCAGGGTGATTCCAAACACAACGAATAGAACACAATCGTCTCTATTCTAGCAGATCTCCATCATTTCTCAGAGGGCCCCTGGTATGTAAATCTAATAACACTGTGAGTGGCTCCACTGTCTATTGTTTTAAAAAGCACTTACAGTCAACCCGAGTACGGGGAACTCTGGTGTCGTGGAGTATTTTACCAATAAAACAGTTTTCAGCTTGAATACATAACAGATTGGCATCATTTGACACAAACCTGCTTAAAAAATGAAACCGCATGCGATGCAGTTACACAGTCGCAGCAGGACATGGTTTTTTCGGTGTGGCCGGCATTGAAGAATCATGAAACTTTTAAATGTTATGCAAACTGTCTTTATAGTGGTAGAAAAAAAGCACTGCTTCCACCCACTTATATCCTGTCTGATAAAACAGATATTAACACAGCCCCACGAAAAGAAGTGTAGATTGCACCAGAGAAGTGGAGTCAAAGTCCCAGCAGGCCAGTGTAACAGCAGCCACCAGCAACCTAGCCTCCGTTCGAACTGTGGGACAGCAGCTGCCTGGATCCCAGCTCAAACCACTCAACCCTCCAGGCTTACGCGCCACCGCTGGAACAGGCCAAGACACAAACTCTGTGCAGGGAAAAAAAACGAAAAAACACATCCATCCGTCCAAGGTTCGCTAGTTCCCCCCCAGTAGGTGGTCAACATTTTTTGTTCCAGCGAATTAGAGCTTGGAACATGAAAAATGTACATCAGAACCATTCTTCTCCTTTGAGCTAGGGCCTTGGTACCGATGTGGAAGTCACACCTAACTTAGAAATGCAAGTGCAAAAGGTGGTATGTTCAAGTCAAATTAGTCTCCTCATTTAGCTGAAAAATATGTGGGAGTTACCCCCACCCCAACCCTACCTCAGCCTACCTCACCAGATCGTTTTGTAAGCACATGTTTATAATTTAGGACCGTCCTGCTTCTTATACGGATTTTGCAGCCATTGTCTGAGGAAACACATTCGCTGTCAGATGTATTACCTCGGCCAATTGTGATATTGAATATCCACCGCCCCACAAGGCTAGACAGAGAGTGTGCAGAGATCTGAACCCACACAGAGTGTAACAGGCAGCTGCCATTCACTCAAAACACGCGAAACTACACGTTTACATAATTTTCTTACTTATTTGGTATATATTCTAGTCTTAAATGTATGTGAAGTGTGTATGTGATGTCTTCATGTACCATGAAAATCACTTAAAATAAAAGGTATTATTATTATAATTATTACATGTTACACACTGTTCAAAACACATTGTTTGCCCAGTTGGACAACGGCAACACACGATTGGCAAATATGTTATGAACTTTCAAAATGGTGTCAACGTGGCCCCTTGCTCAAATCAAGGCTCAACCATTGTTGCATTATTGACGCCTTTAAAAAGGAAAGAGAGAGTATTTCTAGATGTTCCATTGACAATTAGTGGTTTTTAATATCCATTTCATTTGGTCGTTTCTCAGTGGGATGCGTCTGGAGATGCTCGCTACACCTTTAACCCGATTTTAGTGTCAGACTTCCCCAGCACGACGAAGGGCCCTTTGTGACTCTTTCTGCTGCTCTGTATTCCAAGTCAAAATGATGAATGCGTGTTCATACACATCCTTATTAGATCTTCATGATGGATTCTAACTGTAGTACTGGGTCAAATACCACATGTGGGCAGGCTGATGTCACAGAAACCACATCATTCCTCGAGGAAATTATTTATCACACAGTATGTCTGCTCTGGTCTGTCAAACATGGCGCCAAAATTTACCGACTCCTGAAACGAGGATGCGCTGCTTCATGGTCATGGCCAGAAGAATCCCTGGGCGAAGGAAATGGGAAATTGACCTTGTTGTACCTGACTGAATTTGCAGCATTGCAAATTCTTTGCAGATTGTCGTCCTCTCAAATGTTTATTGTTCTGCCGGGGGTTGACAACAAGAGCTTCAGGACCTTCTGAACCGATTTCACTCCAAACTGATTTCACGCCCCGTTTGTTTTCGCTGAAATTGCCTTTGCTGCTGCATCAACATTGTGGTGTGATGTGTACTCAGGGATCACCAATTTGGGAACTATCTGAAGAAATCCCAGTTCCAACGAAGCACCATTGGCAGAACACCATGTACACAACACAGTTGTGGAGTTCACGATAGCAAGGAATGGATTCACTTTTGGAGTTAATATAGGATCAACTTTATCACTTTCTGGGCAAACGCTAGAAGACATGCAGGTGGTTAATGTGTTTTTCACAGCACTTCTCCCCAAGTCCACATATTAAAATGTATTTCAAAGGAAAAGGCTTGATGTTAAACATCTAATTTTTTTACAAAATTATTCTGCTGTTGTTCAAATTGTTCTAGTAGTCTTAGATTTAAGATGGGAAAACATCTTAAATCAAAGTCTTGGCTTAAATATTTCATATAACCTTTTATATATTGAAGATTTATTTAGGTAATGCTTAATTAACTATGGAATCAAACGACATCAAAAAGATTTACAATAAAAGTTAAAGCTGCAAAGAAGAAACATATGTTTTACTTTTAGTGAATTTAGAATAGTTTGATACTTTCCACCACTCAAGATTTTCTCATGCTGTGAGAGAAATGTGTTTTCCTTCAGAAGAGAGCGAGAGAGTGGGGGAGAGGGAGTGTGTGAGAGAGAAGAGGGTGGATGAAGGAAAGGTGGAGTGGCTCAAATTAGCACACCTGTTGGTAATTTATCACACATAAACCTCACACCTCATTTTCACACCTGCAGCTCAGCACTCTGGAAGTCCAGTAATTCACTCAGTCACATATGCTGCAGAGGGTGACTTGTCCACAGGTTCCTCCCTCCTGGGGAGGAGGTGGTGGTGGAGGAGGAGGAGGAGGAGGAGGTGGGGGAAGAGCAGGGGGAGGGGGAGGAAGAAGAGGAGAAGGATGAGGAAGAAGAGGAGGAGGAAGAACAGGAGGAGGAGGAGAAGAAGTGGTGAAAGAAGAAGAAGAAGAAGGTGGAGGAGGAGGAGGAGGAAGAACAGGAGGAGGAGGAGGAGAAGTGGTGAAAGAAGGATGAGGAAGAAGAGGAGGAGGAAGAACAGGAGGAGGAGGAGAAGAAGTGGTGAAAGAAGAAGAAGAAGAAGGTGGAGGAGGAGGAGGAGGAAGAACAGGAGGAGGAGGAGGAGAAGTGGTGAAAGAAGAAGAAGGTGGAGGTGGTGTAGGAGGAGGAGGAGGAGGAGGAGGATCACTGGTGAGGGTGAGTGGATAGGACAGCCGTGCTTGGCGTTTCTTCCCCGCAGGTAGCATGGCTCTCTCCCAGGCCCCCTGCCTGCGTGCATTCCCTCTCTCGCCCAGCCCCTCGTCACCCTGACTAAACCTCATCCTGGATTTTTATGCACACACTTCTGGAAAAAAAAAACAAGAGTGCGATGCAGTGCCACACGGTCTTCACGATTATTCATAAAAAATATTCACCCAAAAAAACATTTCCCGATAAAACTTGTGAATAATCAAGGAAGGAATTTGGCCGTTAACCTAAAGAGAACCCGCCGCACCAAAACAGCAGACAAGTTAAAGCCGTACACGTACTCGTGGCAGCCTCTCCATCTCCATAAATAAGAGACCAGGCTCCGTGCCATTCTGCTGTAGCTCATTAACCATTTCACAAGCTCACCCCCCCCGGAGGCCCACGAGGAGATCTCAGATGGTCACCAGGGTCAAAAGTGGAGGGCTCCACAGGGGGAGAGATGGCTCTGACCTGCTCTCACTTTCACACATGTTGTCTGCCATGAGGAAACAGCCTTAACATCAAAGCCACTACACTACGCTTACCTCTTCCTCAGTACTGGAATTAAAGTGCATATCTGGTGATCTGGCACACAGATAACAACACAAAGGTGTGAACACCTTAGCAACGCATTTGAAAGTCTGACTATCCAAACCAGAGACATGGCATTCTTCAGGAACACATATTATATTGTTCAAGACGTGTGTGTGTGTGTGTGTGTGTGTGTGTGTGTGTGTGTGTGTGTGTGAGATAATTTCATTATCATTGAATTCCCTAATTTGTCCCTCGGGTCTAAACAATGTCTTTTCTTATAATACTATGTGCTAGGCATTTCATTGGCACATTTTAAACCAATAGCAATACATTGCTAATGACGTGAACAGTGAACATGAAGTCACACATACCTTCATTTAACAGTAATTGTACAATATGGTACCGCTAATGTACCGTGTCATATTCATGAGATTCATTTCACTCATGCAAATGCCGTTTTCTTCACCCATTCAAGAAGTTGTGATCCTGCAGTTGGTACAGCTTTACATTTTCCAACTAACCAACAGGACAACTGTTTGCTAAGACAACAGAAGACGGAGTGGGGGGTGGAGGGAGAATGTGTTATAGGGGACTGTCTCATCATTACGATTACAAATATAAGGCAGCTGTGAGACTGTTGAGACGCTGTGGACTCTGTCCAAACCACAGCGAACAGGCTGGTACATACCTGTTGATGAGGAAGACAATACTGCACAGGAAGCGCCGAACGCCAGGCCATGTGCAGTAAAACAAATGGTTTTACTTTTAAGAGAGAAGCTTCCACCCACCACCACCACCAGCACCACCACCACCACCCTTGTGTGGTGTGTAGATGTATATTAATTAAAATGGGGGAAAACCAAAGTCCTGCACAATCCTGCATTGCTGTGCATCTGATATGCATGACGATGCACCTGGCAGGCGTCTGCACGCGGCTGTGTTTACCGCCACCGACCCGTGGGGTCGTGGCGTAATGTGTGGCTGTCTTAACAAAGCCCCGACACAGAGGAGCTGTGTAATAACAAGTCCAAATGCGATGGCTCCTCGCTCCGCTTTTATTAGCCAAGAAAGAAAGAAACCCTAAAGGCACGCATCGGTTAACCAGAATCTCTAGCAAACTGTCAGTCTCAACAAAAAAACATATCTTTCCAATTTTATACGATAGCTGCAAGAACATATTGTCAAAATGATGTATGTATTTTTCACCCTGTATGTATTCCTATGTGTGTGTGTGGGTGTGTGTGTGTGGGTGTGTGCATGTGTGTGTGTGTGTGTGTGGGTGTGTGTGTTACACTATCCAGCTGTAAATCGTCCATTACGCCGAACGACAGGCCATAGCCGCACCGGCACAGTAAGCTCACCAGGGCCATTAGCTGGTAAACATGTAAACTAGAGGTGACCTCTGTCTGGAGATACCTATTAGCCACGACTGCTGGCGGTGACAGATGTTTACACAGCTAAAGGCTGGTGCTCCCGAGACCTGGCCCCAGTTCAAATAAAATAATATGGCGTTGAGGACGCCCCAGCCAAGATGTAACACAAGTGCATAACGGAGGGAAAAAAGAGAGGGGAAGGAATGTGTGAAATGCTAATGGTTTTCTTCTTTGTCAGCTTATACTTTTTTTTAATTTTTTTTTTACTTTTTTCTATCTTTTCCCTCCTTCACCACGGTGTTGTTTCACCGTCTGGGGCCCAGAAAACAAGCCGTACAGGAAACCGTAACGCCGGGGAGAGGGTAGTGGACAAATTCGCAGCACAACAGGGATCCTCTAGGACTCCTCTACGCCCACACACGGGAAAACGTGAAAAAAGGGTATTTTAGAAGAGAAGAAAAATCATATCAACAAAAAGTCCCCACAGAGGTGCTTTTGCCGGATGCCAGCCGAGGACAGAGCCACATCTATCTCGTATTGTGAGTGTTTGTGTATCTGTGTCCCATGGCATGCAGCCAGAGCGAAACACATATGTGGATTCAAACACCTACACACACACACACACACACCTACACACACACACACATAGAGAGTCATGAGTTTACACAGTCAGACAAACAACAACAACAAATACCAGGACAATCTAGATTACAGTGAACAGTGCCGGGTCTCCAGTCATTGTCTCTGCATCTCTGCTCAATCCCTGGAGAAGATGTGTAACCAAACTCAAATGGAATGTGTCAGAGAGCAATGTAATTACTGTAATCTAACGCAGAAAGATGGGTTTCGTGTGCGACCGCGTTGCCGCTGTTTGAAGTGTCAGTATTGTAAGTAACGCAACAACAAAAAAACTCTCATACCTCACCTCAATGACAGCGGCGTCTGTCCGTGACACAATGGCGGTGTGGTGGAGAAAGAAACATTTAGACATTTAGTCATTTCGACCCAACGTCTCAATGTTGATATTGTCACTGTGTTTTTGTTACAGAGTGAATTATTCACCGAAAATAAGACATTGGGAACGACGATCGTTAGCCAGGAGAATAAAGTAACACCACATCTGCTGGTCCTTTCGTTCTGCTTGCTCAACAGTCTCCAGCGAGATCGGATCATTGGATGAGTTTACTATAACAAAACCTTTAAGATGAATTTAAGATTACATTAACACATCCCAGACTGCATGCAGCCTGATATCAAAGCGTTGATATCATACAGATGGATTTCCCCATAATCCATTCTGAGTGCAAGATGTGGGTCGGACCGCGAGACGCAGACGGTTTCCTCGCTTCTTCTCATAATTATATGATTGATCCTCCATCTTATTAGTTTTTCCTGATCGCGGACGGATGTGCGTATGTCTCATTCCATCATTCCTCCCTCCCTCTGTGCAACTTCCCTTCCTATCGGTTTTCCAGCCCCGGCTCCTTTTGGTTATGACCACATAAATCTCAACAGTAGGTGTGGGGGGGAGGGGGCTGATATGTCTCAGGGTCCATCGGACACATCGAGGAGGTGAACAGGCGTTCACCTCCTCGATGTGTCCGATGGACCCTGAGACATATCAGCCCCTGAGACATGTTTACTTTTTACACCTTCTCTCCATCTCATTCTCTCTCTCCTCCCCCCCCCCCCCCCCCCCCCCCCCCCCCCTCCCCCCCCGGGGGGGGGGGGGGAGGGGGGGGGGCACTGGTAAACGACTGCTACCCTGACTGGCCCCATTCACTGACAGAAGGACACACTCTGTAGTAAACACCAAAACACACATACACACACACATGCTACCAGCGCGCTAGCCAACAATGACTATTACCAGTGATAAAGA
>OOFB01006501.1:3203-17639 GCA_900323305.1 Trachyrincus murrayi | reverse complement strand
GACGCACACGCACATGCACATGCACACACGCACACACACGCACATGTACATGCGCACACGTACACGCACACACACACACACACACGCGCACGCACACACACATACACCGGCACTCAGTCAGACCCACCCACACACACACACACACACACAGACACACACACACACACAGACACACATGCACACAGTCTGATGGCCGCTGTGGTTGGCCGGTGTAATGTGCTTTGTTGTGTGAAGGTATCAATCAGATGGGAGCAGATTATTAGAGTGTCTGAAAGAGATCAAACAATGTTGCCGTCCGCACCCACACACACACGGCTTGATTTACAGGCGGGCTGATAAAGTACTGCAGCTCTCTGTCAGGGGCGACATGACGGCTCGCCGCGCTCTTAGGATAAATTATTGCAGAGGCCGGCGGTAATGTCTCTCCACCTAGCAACCAGCGAGGCTGGGCTGCTGCCAGGGGAGCCCAGCCTCGTCTGCCCATAATGGCCTGCATCCGGGGTCAGCAGTTACTGTATGGTGGTGGTGGTGGTGGTGGGGGGTGCACAAACACGGCCACACAACCACACACACACACACACACACACACATACATACATACATACATATATGCATGCACACAAATACACATATGCACACACACATTCATACATATTTACACAGGCACACAAACACACATGTACATACTGTACATTTACACATGCACACAAATACACACACACACACTCACACAGATGAATGCTTGCATGCACCAGCACCACACATTCTCCATCTCTCCTCTGTCCTCGTGCCTTTGGAAGCACGGCTAAAAGACACTTAGGTGTCCGCTGAAGGGCTGAACGGACACAGGGGAGGCGCCCAGGTCTCTCCACAATTCTGCAGTATTGCAACATTTTGAAAAGCTGAAACTAAGGTTCCAAACAAGACGGCGCTACAGGGTGGCCTCCGCTCTCTCAGACACAAGCACAGAAAAAGAGGATACTTTTTTTATAGTAACTTTCCCTGGCTTGTGACTATAGCTACCAAATGATTCAGGCTCCCGTTGTAATATAATTATGAAGGACTGCACCTTCCCCATAATAAAAGCCCTAACAAGGAAATACTTTCTGAACAATATAGAACATCATAAAGTCAAATTGCTGTGTGTATACCTGCATTTTATGGGCATTGTCTTGGATAGAAACAGTCAAAGGTGCATATGGAGGGGAAAATACATCTAAATAAGTCACTGCATAGAAGTGGATTCCACTAAGAGATGAGCCATCACTATTTCATATCCCGCTGAGTCTCCTCTGTAGACGGCGTTCCATGGACCCCAGCAAGGTCAGCCCAAACAGAGTTGGACTCCAAATTGGCAGGAAAGGCCAACAACTGTGAAAAGAAAACTTTACAGAGATGCTAAAAGATAGATGACGCCGATTGACTCTAATGAATATTTTACTGAGGCTTTCTCTCCATTAGAGCTTTTTGACCGCATCTTTCAATAAAAACGAAAATAAAAAATAAATAAAGCGGTTAGAAAAAAAGCGGACAACAACAAACCCACTATTTCTCCATACGTGGTGTGAGCTAAAGTGTCATGAAAGCTAGGCAAGTCCAGAGCCAAGTCCAGAGCCAGGGACGTCTTCCGCCATTTTAGCAGTGACTGGCTTGATCTCTCTTCCCCTCCACCCACCACTACCAGCACCACCACCACCACCACCACCGCCCCCACCCCTCCACCACCACCAACCCCCCAATCTCATTAGCAATGGTGGGCCAATGGACAGCTCCGCTCAAGCCTGTGAATTTGAGTAAATTGTATCAAAGACGGCCCCCTTTGATACTCTTCATATGGCTATATAAGAAGCTTCTAACTCTACTCTTTAAATAATATATGAGAGTGCTTACAAATACACACACACACACACACACACACATATTCTTGCATCATATTCGTGTTCGTGTTTTCTCTGAGGTATGAGTCTAGTAAGCAAACCCCATAAATAATTCAAATAAAAGGTAAAATAATATTTCAATTAAGATCCATGTAGGCCTAATCTGTTTCCGGACGCAAAAAAGTGCATGATGGATGGTGATGGATAATTCTTGTATTATTGTTTCGTTTCATCTTGATAAACTTGATATTTAATCTCAGGGCACATTTCAGCATTGCCATTTAGAAAGAGGATCCACGTTAGCGCATGTCGGCTAACTGCTAAAAGTGTCCGTCTTGGGTGGGTTAGGTAGGTAAAAGATGGGGGGGGGTGCTGACGGTGATCTAGGGTGTACGATTACAAAAAGCCGGCCGTGCCGATATGGACACCGAGAGCTGTTTCGCTATCCATAACGCCAGACGATGGGGATGAGATAAATACCTGCTGCAGAATGCAGCAACAGACCTCGAACTCGGGGCGGAAGAAAGGGCGTGTTGTGATCCGTTATCACAGAGTTAGGTGCTCCTGATTGTCGAGACTTCCTCTCGTTGCGCCTGTTAGAGGGCAGATAAGCCATCTGATCGAGGACGTAGGAAAAACACATTTTAAATATGCCTAACTCACCTCGTAAATCTCGTAACTTTTTTATACTTTTTTTGGACGCCTTTAATACGCAGGGCTCAGGTGATATAATTGTTTCAAAGCCCTTTCAAAGTTGCTCCTTAAAAATCATACATTTGCTACACAATGCATTGTGTGCAGCTGTTGATGGGGCTAACACGTCTAAGCTTTGTCTATCTTAGTTCCATATATTGCTGAGATGTAGATCTAATCTTGTTGCAGATTGTTGTTGATTACAGTTTTGCTTTGTGTCAGTATGGGCATATGGCAGGTAAACAATAGCGTCAAGACATACACTACTGGAGACTGATTGGTAGAGTTGGTAATGTTCCGGAAGTGTTGATGCATCCTTGGTATTTACTATATATATGTACATAACATAGATAAATAGATTTTCCATGCAAGCCGTTCTGTGGAACCTGCTAGACAACCTTAGGAAGAAAGGAAGGAATTTAGTCGATATGCAAACATTTACCATTTTTTCTAAGATTACTTAAATAACTGGCCACGCCTTATTAATAATTACAGATATGAACTCTGAAAAAAAACTGAAGCTCCAGATATCTCCGAAAAGAAGAAAAAAAAAACACACACACAAAGACTGAATGTAGCGCTCATTATTCTTCCCTGGTTTCCCCATAAGATTCTGCAAAGGTATACTAAACCCCTAATTGGTGTAGCTTTTTCTACTACTTGCGCAGTGTCACAACTTCACTGATGACTGTCAGTGTAAACTTTATGTGTAGGAGCGAGAGGATTTCCCAGTTGTAGCATCTATCAGATTTTCCTTTCACCGCTCGGATGACACCCCACTAAAAGCTGGCACGCTGCGTCTCCCCGCACACACAACCAGCTTGTCACCAAAGACAACTGGATGGGTGGGGGGGGGGGTAGAGGGGCGACAGGGTGGGGTGGAGTGAGTGTTTTGAGAGTTTGAAACAAAATAGCTGGTGCAGCATTCCCCCCCCCCACCCCCCACCCCCCACTCCGGTTTTCCTTGTGAAAATCCTTGACACGAGAGGATTTACAGGGAAGTGAAGTGGAGTGAAGTGAGGTGGGTAGCTCGTACGGAGCGGGCGGGCGGGCGGGCCACGAGCGAGCCATGCGTGCAGCGGGTGGGTGGGTGGGGTTGCGGGTGCAGCGTGGGGGTGCAGAGTTAGCCTGGTAGAGTCGAATAGGATAGGGTAGGGGTGGTGGTGGTGAGAGGTGGGGGGGGGTCCACAATACGTTTCATGCTGACAGAGATCCTCCCTGTAGTGCGTGGCTTTTTTTTTTCTTCCATTAGTTCCTGACTCACTCTCTTGCCCTGCAGACCCACCGCGTGAGGAAGAAGATTTAAGTGGCCAGTCAAGTGAAATCCCCACGGTTTGGCAGGTGTGAGGTCTGCTTTCATTATCTACCCACACCTCTGTCCAATTATGAGCCCTGCTCCCTCTGTGACCACCTTGCTGCTCTGCCGTGCATGCGCGCGCACACACACACACACACACACACACATGCACATGCACACAAACAGACCCACACACACACACACACACACACACATGTGTGTGTGCGTGGGTCTGTTTGTGTGCGAGTGTGTTTTTTGTTTGCGGGGCATGATGTGCGCCCGCATATTGTTATCTAACTTATAAAAAGATGTTCTCTCTGTCGCGACATCATCCGCGACACACACGCACGCACACATGCACACGCACACACACACACACACACACACACACACACATGCTCTCACAAACACACACACTCACAAAAAAATACACAAACAAAGACATACATACAATTATAAAAGTGTGTTTACTGCATATATGAATATACGCTCGTTGAAATTGCTTGTTTTTCAAAATCAAATTTTTAAAGGCTATGCTTAGTTGCTGAGGTAAAAAAAAACATTAATGGTCAGTTTAGAACAAGTGGAATTAGGACTTTCCATTGAGATAAGAGAGAGGCAGAGAGAGACAGAGAGAGAGGGGGGGGGATAAAATGCATTTGTCTTGGGATCAAACGATTTGCTGGCTTTGATACATCTCTGCTGCTTCCCCATTTTGCTGAGCCACTGGTTCCAAAATGTCAGCTGCTACAAACTGGAACAGTGCCTTGTAGTTTGCCTCAAACAAGCTCAGCCTCTTTCTGTTCCTCCCTGGCCTGATTGTGGACACCCCCTACTGACAGTAGGCCAAAACACAACGCCACCAACGTGCTTTTAAAACACGGACGAGAGGCGAGAGAGAGAGAGAGAGAGAGAGAGAGAGAGAGAATACATGCTCCTCCTCTCATTGTTAACATTTACATTCTCCCACTTCATCTCACCACAATAGCTTCCTCTAAATCTATCTCACCCATGCTGTCCAGTTACACCATTCACTAATAATAGTGAGTTCAGAAAATATACAACACAACTGTTATTTTTCTCTTCATATATTAACTTTCTTTTTATTCATTAAGTAGGACCATTTTTTTAAATTTAATTGAGATTACTGGTGGAGGGACAAAAGTGATCATCTAGCACGTAATGTGTACAACGCCACACACACTCTGTGTGTCTGTTCTCTAGTTGGACGCCCTCGTCTGCTGCCCTCTCCTCTGCATCAGTTGGCAGATACAAAGAACATACTGCTGATTTGTGTGGCCATGTGCTCCTTTTGTATGTGAGTGTGTGTGTGGTATGTGCGCACGAGTTAGTATACGTCTCTGCTGTGTGTGTGTGTGTGTGTGCGTGTATGTGTATGTGTGTGTGTGTGTGGGGGGGGGATGAGAGATAAGATGGACTCCGAGACATCCCTAACTGTGATGGCTGCTGCTACTGCGGGCACCAGGAAGCAGTGTGTATAATTTGACAAGTTATACCTTACCTATTTTCTTCTACAAATTACTGTTAGTTTATTGCATTCATTTTTTAGGGGGGGGGTCGTTTTGTTAATTTTCTTCAAACTAATTATCCATGCACAAAAAAGCAGGCTTGGGCATAGGACTACTTGTGCCATTACTTTGACCTCACAAAACACTGACTTCCTCTTGATGATAAATGAATTAGGCCTACTCCTGAATCACACACAAGAAGAGAAAAATGAAATTAATTAATAATGACGGAAAATACTCAAACTCTCCACAGCACGACAAAAGACAGGGCGCCCTGAGGTGGCAAAGACCTCTAAATATTTTATGTCTAAATAGGATTTTAGGTCGCTTCTGTGCTTTATGACAGTCCCACCTCAGTGCAAAGAACACACAGCTAAATCATAAAACTGCACAAACACTTTTTCGGGTCTATTTCTAATCAAGTCTTCATCATAACCCCCCCAAAAAAAGAAAAATCTCATCTAATCAGAAGAAACAACTTGCAATTGCCTTTCCGAGTAAACGGTGTTACTTGTGCGCCCCCAGGTGGCGATTTTATGTAACTGCTGCTGCCAACCTACTAGTCATCGCGCAATTAAAGCATCTGCCGCTCCTGTGTGGCGGCAGGCCGTGATGTCTTGTGACAGCTCGTAGCCATTAAGCAACTGTAAGCAGCTGGCGGGCCTCTGTGGGGGAAAATAATGTGACAGAGCCGCCCCCCCCCCCCTCGATTGTTGCCCTTGTCTCACAGGGGGGGAAAGAGGGACATCATCGCATCACTCGGTAAATACTGGTGTGTATCAACAAAAATGTAATTCAAATTCTAATAGAAGCATGTATGATGATATGTATGATGGGAGAGAGTATCCACTAAAAAGTGTCTGGGATTGAAGATGTGTGTGTGTGGGTGGGGGGGCAGCTGGGCTATAATAAAAGGAAAAGAAAAGGAGGTCTAGATCAAAGTGCTGAACAGTGGCTGGCCCTCTACCGCTTGGGGGATGAGTGGTCTCAGTTTAATTAGCCCATCTCAGAGCCATTTGTCTGTTAAGTGTAAACGTGGTCTTTTGATGTACATTTAACTGTAGGGTTTTGCTGGGAATGTGAGTGTGCACGTGATTTGCATGCTCTTCAGTCAAGGAGAAGTCATTATTCCATTGTCTCATCTTCCACTCCACCACCGCCACTATCAAATTCCAACACGCCATGTTCCCTTTTTTGACACACGATAAAGAATTTGGCACACAAATCCCATAATATGCCATCAATATTTGTATAGAATAGGTACAACTCAAACACAGTGGTGATAAAACCAGCTTTGTACGGGCCATTAAAATGCACTGTATGACAATGTGGGTGAATGCACACAATAGCTCCTGTCTGTCTTCCTTGGATTCGCTGCCTCAGCAAGGATGAAGCCAGACTGCAGTCGGCTGTAGAGGAGAGTTCATGTAAGACAATAACTGAGGTTCATAGTGGCAGTGAAGCAGTTAAGGCCTGCCATTACAAATGTCTGTTTTGTATTTGTTGTGATTTTAAGCAACATATTTTTATAGGCCTAATCCAGTGTAAGTGGCAATTAGTAGTTGTAAAATAAATCCAAGGAATTAGGACACAATTCAAATCGTATGTATACAGTTGAGTTGTTGATTAAAAAAAGCAATACGATATTAGGATAATTGTTATAGGCTATATTGTTGTAATGGGAGACTGTTTCAGAAGAGGGTTCGGTGACAATTTCCATAATTCTGCACTAGGTGGCAGTAACGTTCAATACGAACGAATCTTTGTAATTAAAAAAGTAGAACACAGAAAGCTTCGTCGTAGATGTATTATACTTTTTGACAACAAATGTGTGTTACCTGAAATGGATAGATATTTATCGACGACCAAAGTAGCTGGGATAGTGGATGACTCAACTTTGTGTTGTTTGGCAGGCTACCGCTACCTATTGACAAGCATGGACGTATAAAACCATCTCATTGGCTGATATCTTCTTGCAAAAAAAATCTCTTGTCGCAAAAGACGGCACTGCCACAAACCACGTAGACCATGTCGTAAAATCGGTGCGACCTATGTTGCTAAAGCTTGATAGTGATCGATAAACAAACTATTGTGCCATCAGAAATTATTGTAAACAATCGCCGAAATGTTTACATCCAGCAGGCATTATCTTGAATGAAACACGTATGTTAAACGAAATTAAGGATAGCATTTAACCTTTGAGGCAAGAAAATGAGTTGATCACCATCAAAACAAACGCGCACAATGACAACATACAACACCGAAGGTATGTAAAACACAATATTAATTGTATACTGTAAACACAATTATATAAGCATATACTATAAAGCAAAATCATTGACATGCCACTATTGTTTGTCAAACTCATGTTTGTTGTACACTCCAAAAGCATCTAGCGATGATAGCCTTGTTCCTTTTAGTCATCATCCATTTAATTGTGATTTTATAGATGGCAACTCGTATTGCTGTTTTCTCCTTCTTTGTCTCTCACTCCCTCCCGTTTAATTATGCAGTGGGGCATTCTGTAATGGTGGAGGTTAGTCCAGACATCCACATCTGTGGCTTCTGCAAGCAGCAGTACAATAACTTTGAAGTATTCCTTGCCCACAAGCAAAATGGCTGTTCAGTACATACCTCCGACATATGTGCCACAACTGCAACACCTACGCTCACAGGTAAACCAAGAGAATTGAGTCAAACTGATTCCTGGTAGATTTTCTGATTTCATATTCCCTTTGTTGGTAGTGGATGTAGGCTAAGTGACTTTATCCTGGTCTTGTTTTATTGTTCAGATTCCAGCGCAGAGTTTGTTTTCGAGGAAACCTACCAGACGTGTGTTATGAGAGGTGTCAAAAAGATCCTGACCAAAGCACAAAAAACACCTTCCAAAAAACTAAAACCTGCACTGACTTCAAAGAGACACAGCTGCTGTTTCTCAGGTCGGTGCCTCTTGTCGTTTATGACTCCTAACACATTCTTTCCATTCAGCTGCTGGGAGAACTGTAATCCCTGCCAGTCACATCCAACCTATTAGTGTTTCATTTTGCGAGGGAACTGTTTAAACAGGTCAGAGACTTGACACACCTTGTAAAAACAACATTTCTCCTCATCTGCAGGTTGCACTTTTAAGACACAGTATGGCCAAAAAGACATGGAGCGGCATTTTAAAACACATACAGGTATGCTAACCATATCCTGAATATCTCTTATGTGTTTTATTTAAGCATTATGATGTTGACGTCTTTGTACGTGTTGTTCTTTCTGTCTGGCTCAAGGTGAGAAGCCATTTCAATGTGAGCTGTGCCACAAGCGCTTCAGCCGTCGCGACAAGCTCAACATGCACAGCCGCTCGCACACAGGGGAAAAGCCGCACAAGTGCAAACACTGTCCCTATGCGGCGGCCGACAGCAGCAGTCTGAAGAAGCATCTGCGCATTCACTACGACGAGCGGCCCTTCAAATGCCAGATCTGCCCCTACGCCAGCCGCAACTCCAGCCAGCTCACAGTTCACCTCCGCTCCCACACTGGTGTGTAATCCTCTACCTCACATGGGCCCCTAATAGTTCTGCAGTACATTTGACAAAACAGAACCTAATAGTTTTTGTTTTGTGATTGTTTTAACCAGGGGATGCGCCTTTCCAGTGCCAACAGTGCGACGCAAAGTTCAAGATCAACTCGGACTTGAAAAGGCACGTCCGCATTCACTCGGGCGAGAAGCCGTACAAATGTGACTTTTGTGAATACCGCTGTGCGATGAAAGGCAACTTGAAGTCGCACATCCAGATCAAGCACGGCTCCCAGAACTCCTTCTGCTGCCCACACTGTGACTTCCAGTGTGCCGACAAGACCACCCTGCGGCAGCACTCCCGGGAACACCAGCCCCTCCAGCCCGTTCAGTGTTCAAAGTGCACTTACTCGTGCTCCAGCAAGGGGGCGCTCAAGGTCCATGAGAGAATTCATTCCGAGGAGCGGCCTTTCAAATGTGACTTTTGCAGCTTCGCCTCCAAGCAGCGCAGTAACCTCGTCATCCACAAGAAGAAGTGCCACTCGGATAAGCCCGCCAAAGGTGGTGGCGTTGGTGGGAAATCAGGCTCCACGGGAGGGAAGGCCGCAGACGGGGACGTTCCCAAAGTGGCCAGCTCCCGCTATCGTGCCAGACTGGACGCGGCACGAGCCTTCCGCTGCGAAGTGTGCAACGCCTCCTTCGTTCGGGCGGACTCCCTGCGCAGCCACAGGAAGCAGCACAGGGAGACCCACAATGCACTGCAGCTTCACCTCTCCTGTCAGCCCGGTGGTGCGATCAGCCTGGACCCGGGTGGCGCTGAGCAGAGCGGCGCCCATCTCCAGCTCCCGCTGACCTCCGACCCGCTGGGTCCGTATGGCAGCGCCCAGCTGAAGATCATCGTGTCACACCCCCTGGGCCAGGAGGACGCCCTGATGCAGGCGGCCGCGGTGGACGGACACCACCAGGGCAAGGCCAACATGGTACTGCTGAGCCCCGACAGCCAGGACATGGTGGTCAACTCCATGATCCAGCAGGTCAACCTGCTGACCCCCGTGCAGCCCTCGACGCTCGGCGCCCCCCAATCCTCCCACTGCGGCGGCGGCGCCCTGGAGGCTCAAGCGGTCCTCCTGACCCAGCTGGGCCCCGGGGACGCCGGCAGCCACGTGCTGCACCAGGCGCTGCTGCAGACCGCCATCGGCTCATCGCAGGGCCCCAGCTCCAACGCCACGCAGACCTTCATCACCACCTGCTCCGACATCGAGAGCCTCAGTGCGCTCATCCAGGAGGGGGGCACCGAGGTCACCGTGGTGACGGAAGGCATTGCCACGACGACGGCGGCGTCCCCCATCGCTTGCGCTCCGACAGAGGACACGTCGAAGCCGTCGGTGAGGATAGCGGCGTGTGTCGACAACAGTGCCTTGGCGTGCGTAGGTGGTGGGGGAGGCCTGCTGGTGCCCAACATCCACCTGGGCGGTCAGGGTGTGGTCCTCCACAGCCTGCCGCTCATAGTGTCCAGCCAGCCCCACAGAGGTTCAGTGGACCAGCTCTCCAGCAGCACGCTCTATACAGACTCACAACAACACATAGAGGGAATCTCACAATGACTCGGGATCAGTGGAGTACTTAAGCGGGCAACTGAAGCTGGAGAAGTCGCTGTCCTACAGCTATATAGATTATATTGCTGCATCGTGGACAAGTCGCAGAGTAAATGGGTAGAATTAATCCTGTGCTGCTCGTTGCAAAATAGGCCAGACACTTTCTCATCCATGATAAGAGGTCATGAGCTGTGTGTGGCATTGGAGCAGGTTCTTAGAATTAACGATAATGCATTGGTAATACAAAGTATACAGCTTGATTGTGTTATTCAGAATATCATTGTGCTTCAGAACAAAGAACTTTGACAGTAAATTAAATATGGTTATTCATATAGTTTACCTTTTTTTGTACAGAATATCAAATAATGTTGGTCTCCTTGTACCTTGTCTTTTTTGAAGGCATTTGACATTTCAATGTGAAATATGATATTTTTCCAGCATCGTGGGACGAATACAATAAATCAATTATAATATGAATATTCCTTATTCTTTGCAGGGGGAAAAATGGGCGGTAGACATATAACGTCACTTCAATTAGGCTACCCAAAGCTAAATAAACTATTACGGTTAAAAAAAATAGAACCATTACCTAATTAATTTTTATCTTTTTTTGTCCTGCTGACATCGATTTGGGTTCTTCATAGACTGTAAAAAAACAAAACATAAACACGTTGGGTTTCTCTAAGGACCTTCCCGTTTGATTTCCGCTGTGTTCTTATTTGTTGTTAAAAGCAGATGCAACCGAACTATCATTACAGTAGGCTACACAACACTCAAAGTTCAGTGTATCAGGACTCTCATTGTAATGGTTGATTTTCACTTCAATATTTTCCTTCTTATTTCATTTTAAATAAAACCCTATAAATCCAGTTAAGGGGGAGGGAAGATTGCCTTGTAATGTGGCTGCTAACTCTTATTCTGAGAAAGAATGAATACGAGAGGTAAGTAAGAGAGATTACATCCTAAGAAAGCATATGCAGGACATTGAAGCCACATAAACTAGTTTATCCATTAATAGGCCTATCCTTACTGATTTTAACCTTCTTAGCCTAGGCTATTTGCGCAATTGGGAACTGTAGATTAGCAGTTTTTTTGTCCTTTTCTCCTCATTTCAATGTATTAATTCCTTTTCCATGTATTTAAATAGGGTATGTACGTTTCTTACCCAAAAAACTGCATTTATGATATTTTATTCAATTAATTTCTTTTTTAACAGCTATACCTTTAAAAACGCGTTCATTTGCCGAGCCTAGAATGTTATGTCGCTAAATCGCCTGGAGGTGTCAGCAGATATCCAAATTCAAACGTCCCTGACAAATTCTAGGCTAGGATTAAGGATTTGTTGGGCTTCCTGATTGATAACTAGTGTAATGATAGTCACTGTTATTTTAAATTACTTTAATGACTTTTAAATGAATGATTATAGGTTCCAAACTTGATATTAAACTTGCAATCCAAACTTGTTATTATTTGGCACACTGTAAATCCTATTGACAAGATATGTCATCAGTTTTGCATATGAACATACTTTTGATTAATTAGGCTTTTGGTAATTTTGCACTTGCAGTAGATAAAAGTATATTTGACTCCATTATGTCATGTCATGACATAAGAAATTAGATACATTTTAATCAGTTTTTTGCATTATGTCAGTCAGGAATTCACGTCGATATTACAATTAATCATTTGTGGGGGTTTTCATGTTCCTCTTGTTATGTATTCTGATATGCTTTGCGCTAATTACCAAAGCCATATAAAAATATATATACATTATGTATTAATATAGACACTTGTTGTGAGAAATGGAAAAGTGCTCATGGATGTGTCTCTTTGATCTATTATTTCACAGACTTCCAGGCCCTAATCACAAGCACCCTCCACATGGAGGCCTCTTTCCCTCTCTCCTCCACATGTGACATCATACACAAGCTAAGTGCCTTTCATAAGAGTCCCAACAAATATATATATATATATATATATATATTGCAGGGAGAGAAAAGGAAAAGGGATTGTGATAGGATTAATAATATGCCGGAAAGATACATGCTAATTAATATGCTGGCAAAAAATTGCAAAAGCTGCTGTCTCATAAAATAGGGAAATCCTTCACTTTTGCCATAAATAAAATAGGTTTGAAGGCTTTGTGTGGGAAATGTAGCAAGGTTTTTAAATGGACCCCTTGATACTGTATGGCACCTCTCCGCTCCTTCCTTCCTGTGTGTGAGATGGCAGCCTTTGAATAGGGTCATAAATGTCTCCCCAAAAGCAATTTCCACTCCCAGCTGCTTAAAGAAACCGTAAGTTGTGATGCTTTCCTTCTGGACACGAAAAGGATCCAAGGAGGGCAGAGTGTTGGGGAGAAAATGACCAGAACCACCTAGGATTACACGTGTACATTAGGCAAAGAGGGCAGTTCCTTTAACAGTGTGAAAATGTCACAGAACTGCATCATAAAAATTTACATTTTCCAGATTTATAGGTAATTTCACACTTGACGGAAAACTTTAAGACAGTTTTGATTTAAAGGCGACCATTTATTTTATCTACCCAAGCCTTGTTCTTTATTTGGCCTGTATTGACAATAGATTCAGGATCTTCAGTTTGTTTGGAAAAGCTAATTTACTAAATTGCATTGAGTGCTTTAATGAAATTAGCTGGTTGGGCCAAATATTGATATGGACTTGTGTTTCAATGTTGACACAATGTTTTCTCTCCCTGACACTATTGACAGTTTAAGTGAGTTTTGATTTCTCAGGACACTGCAAGGTCTGTATCTCTTGTCTGTGTTTAATTAGCTTTGTTTGTGAGCGAAATGCAGAAGATAAAGACTTTTGATTAGTCTTTGAGTGAATGAATGACAAATTAATTTGCCTTTTAGATGCATTGTTTGATTATGTGCTCCAATGTTTCTACAGAGTGACAACTGCGAAATCCATAAGATTTATAACAAGCTAACAAAAGCTAAAAAAGCTGTTATAGAAGGCAAGTTTCCACATTAAATAGCAATTCTTGATTTGAATGAAATTGCACACTGTAATGCTGCCAACCGCCATCTGAAAGGTGCAACATTCATTCATTGTTTCCCGCTCTATCAATTAAGCAGTCGATTATTCTTTTCCTCACACCAACTGTCTGGACCTGAAAGTTTTGTCACCTCCTCTGTGATATCCATTTAGCATTGTAAGTGTTTAATGGGTTGTTTTTTGGTTTGTTGTCTGTCTTTAGTCTCCAGGAAGTATTGCCCTGACAGACTCTTTTGTTGTTACTTCTTTTGGGATTGAAAGCAGTGGTTTAAAACAAGTCCTGGGGGGGGGGGCTTGAAAAAAGTCATGTTGAGCCAATAGCCATTGGCCGGAGTGAGCTGGCCAAAGCCCATGGAAGTCCTTTAATGGACATTGGAATGCTACAGAATCTCTCGCTTTGAAAGCACAGGAGCAATGCCATTTATGACTATGTCCTTTATAATATCATAGTCATAAACCGCTTCACGGTTTAGAGATGACTGTGCAATGTGATCTTGTGAATGTAAATAACCGTGTTTCTACCTTTTTGGAAATGTCTGAAATTAGCCATTTGGCCTTTGTTTGATTGTTTATTTTTCTGTGCAGCTCCAAATTTTAAAAATGGCATGTTCTGGAGGACCTTGACACCTGGTGCCATAGAGGGGGTGTTTGAGGAGAAGAAAGAAAAAAGAAACCGTGGATAAGGTGTCTTTACCTTTCCCATCACAATACTGTTAGCATTACTAACATCTGATCATTTTCACATATCCACGTTTGTGTGTGTGTGTGTGTGTGTGTGTGTGTGTGTGTGTGTGTGTGTGTGTGT
The DNA here is from genome assembly GCA_900323305.1 of Trachyrincus murrayi. Taxonomy (NCBI): domain Eukaryota; kingdom Metazoa; phylum Chordata; class Actinopteri; order Gadiformes; family Macrouridae; genus Trachyrincus; species Trachyrincus murrayi. The sequence goes on along the minus strand of OOFB01006501.1, from coordinate 3,315 downwards.
GTGTGTGTGTGTGTGTGTTTTTGATGAAGTGTGTGTGTCTGTAGTACAGTTAGATGAAGTGTGTGTGTGGGCGGCACATATGTTGTGCATATTTCCGCCGTGGATCCATATT
>OOFB01006499.1:23664-34930 GCA_900323305.1 Trachyrincus murrayi | reverse complement strand
GGGGGGGGGGGGGGGGGGGGGGGACACCCCTCGTTCCTCCATTCCCACTCAACCACAGATAGCACACCTGGATAGGCCCCACCATCCTCCCCTCTCACTCTTCTCTCATATACACACACTTTTTACTCTCTCTCTCTCTCTCTCTCTCGTCCTTGAATAAATGGAGGGAGGACAGCCTCCGACAGCCTGGGAAACGGGGGGCTAACAACCGGAGAATCCGGAGCAGCGCTAACATCAAAGCAACGCCCCATTTGCACTGCAGCTTAGGCACACCCACACATACACAAACACACCGGCTTACATATTTGGGAGTGCTTTCTCTGAAGTTCATTACGACTGGCAGAACCGTTACACCGGCCCCGCCTCCTCCTGCTTCTGACAGCATGTTAATGTGCGTGTGCGTGTATGTGTGCATGCGTGCATGCGTGTGTGCGTGCGTGCGTGCATGTGTGCGTGTGAGTGAAATACAGCAAAGGTATGGAGTACGTGCACACCTCACAGCAAATGAGGCTTATCTCTGCTCTAGGACGGGGTACATACCATTGTTGTGTGGGGTTTATTGTATAACGTACAGCATATATCGTTTTTGTATTGTCATTTTACGACTAAGCCCGCCTCCGAAAAACTATAGGTTCAGCTAATTGTATGAATTGCATCTTAGCTCTGAGTGGTGTGTGTGTGTGTGTGTGTGTGTGTGTGTGTGTGTGTGTGTGTGTGTGTGTGTGTGTGTTTTTGACCAAAGGAGAAAAAAAACATTGATCCAAAAATTATTTTGTACTGATCGTTCGCGTGAGTCGTTTTTTTCTTTTTCCCTCCCGGCTTGTTCGACGTCAGCGGAACGAAACTGAATAACAAGGAGCTGTATTAGAGGTCACCCCCAACCCATCCTACTCCTCCACCTCCACCACCACCACCTCCACCACCACCGCAGGTCTCCTGAGGAGGAAGACGCCCTCCTTCCTTCCTCCTCTCACCAAGTACACTTAATCTGGAGCGGCAAGAGAAACGCAGCACTAGCTAGTAGCTACGGGCTCCGCCGGCCCCTCTCACCACCCACACCACTGGCACGACGAGGGCCTGGGCGCGCTCAGTGCGTCAATGAGGGGGTGGGGGAGGGGGCAGAGTGCGCTCACCCCAACCACAAAGTCCGTTTAGAGAAGAGAGAAAAGGACAGATGGACGTGAGAACAGAGGAGGAGGATGAGAAAGAACGGAGGGGGAGAGGAGGAGTGTTCCCATGAGGGAGGGACCGGAGATGGATGATATACAGTTGATGGGTCCAGGATGTGTGAACACGCTGGATGAAAAGCGGTCGGATTGGAGGGGGGTGTTGGAGGAGCTGTATCTGCGTGATGTGTGGGACTCAGACGGTTCAGGGCCAGGGTAATAATGAGGAGAAATTAGAGTGTGAGGGGTCAGTGTGACATCACATCAAAGCCAGGATTACGGCGTGGTGGTGGTGGTGGTGGTGGTGGTGTCACCTTAGAAGTTACAGACGAAAGTAACGGACTCTGGCGCGTCGTCTGGGGTTTGTTGTTCATCTAGAACACCCCAGAGACCCTCCGTTTCGAGGCCAGGTGTGTTTCCGACGTGAAATTCAAGTCAGGGCGAATGGGAACTTCAATTAAAATGAAAGCCACCATGCTGGTTAAGGAGGGACGTAGAGAGAGAAAAAAAGAAGACTGTTGTAACATTTTACCTTACTTTCCTACTGGCAGACAACATCGCACTGGGGGTCAGACAGAAAGGCGTTGTGCACATGCTGGATTCATTACATGATGTCATGGTGCTGTTATTTCCCATCACTCGCAGGCACTGTGAGAGGAAGTGATGTCACAGGCTGTTCTGAGCCATCCAGATGGCACTGTAGACCGTTAAAGATACTATCTGAGCCTAGATCTTGTGGTGTGGGTGTGCGCGCGTGGGTGCATGTGTGTGCGCACATGTGTAGTACATGTGTGAGAACATACGAGTGTGTAGTTTGGTGTTTTTAATGAGGCATGTCGAGGAATGGATGGATCACCTGGTATATTTCCGTTCAGGGTCTGGCTACATCAGTGAGCAATTTATGAGCCGCTCTTTTGCTAAAACCTTCGGCTCTAGGATGTCAACAACGTCTATTAAAGAGAACTTGGTTGAACGTGTTATTTTAACTCCACATCAAATATGCCGTGGGAAAATACATCATGTGTGCGCATGCAAACAGGGTTTGAGTTGAAACCCAGTTCATTTTAGTAGTGGAGGAAATAAAGTATATTAATAATGCAATATGCATTTCTAACTCCTTAAGGGACTACGTGTAGGATTTTTACATGCACAAATCGCTTTAAATGGCCAATATATTAACAGGTTGTAATTTAACTTAAAAAATGTGACCTTCCCCCAACTCTCTCCACTGCGTGGAACAGCCTGTGGGCTTTTTTCTGTTATATTTGAACCCGGACGGTTTTGCGGGAAAAAGGAAGTGACGTCTAAGTGTGGAAAATGGCAAAAACATTAGTTGATGATCGTTATTGTCTCAAGCCACGGAGCTCACACTCCAGTGCTCTCAATGCGTGACCTCGAGCAGGCTGCAGTTCACTTACCGGCCATAGGGGGCAGTATGGAGAAGGGATTTCTGATTCTTACACAGAGTCCCTTTAAAATAGGGTTTTTCAATGGGGGCGTGATGAAAAAGTATTTTCTTTTTAGGACACTTCTTGACAGCAAAGTATTTGATTTAATAGTACACGATAATGGAAAGACACAGGCAACAATATACCAAACATCTTCAGTGAGACAATGGGTGTACATGATTCTTATAGGATAACATTCACATTGTGGGCAGAAACAACAAAGGAAACAAGAGGTAAGGGGAGTGACCATCGTGGAGAGATAAGATGGCGGGAGAGGCCAAGTTAACTGTCAATACACATACCACATACTGGGAGTCTGAGTTGATTAGCAGTACATAGTAAGATCAGGAAGAGGGGAAGTTGGGGATGGCAAGTTATTTCCATACTAAAGGAGTGAGGTGGTCTATCCTGGGGAAGAAGGGGAGAGGGCCGTATGGCATGGCTGTAGTGTTGGGTCTCGTGGTTACAGTGTCAGTAGAGGAAGGGAGGTCTCTTTGAGGTGCAAAGAGACTTTATACAAAGGTTTATTTAATGAACTATATTGTATAGAAGCTCATATGTTTTATGTGGTGTGTAGTTCATATTGCTGAGACAAAAATACTTAAAAGAGGGGCGTTATGAGTTAAAAGGGGGCATTTGTTTTAGAATTCTGGTATTTATCACGTTACACGCAGCAAATATTCTCAGTTTTGAGTCAAATGCGACGCAGCAAAGGCCAGGATCGGATGAACATTAATCAAACATATTTCTAGCTTCTTGTTGGCTGTTCTAGCTGGTCAGCCCGCCCATAGCATTAGTTCCATACCAGAGTTTTCGGGAGTGGATATAACAATCTGATTTAAGCAAATTTAAAATAAAATGGACTTAAAAACAGTCCATTTTGGTTTGAGTTTTTATTATTATTGTCATTTTATTGAAAGCAGGTAGGTTGGCTACGACCTTTCATTGCAGAGAAAGCTCCCGTTTCACAACATTTATCTGCAGTAAACTATCGACAGCTAGACCAGTATCAAACAATAAAGTTTGAATTGAATTAACATCCTATTTCTACGATAATACACAAAATTGCCCACATTACGAAGAAAAATGCAGACAGTACAGCTTGGATTACTTACAGTTCGGTGTGGAGTGTGTGTTGTTGGTGGCTGGTTTAAGCAGCCTCACCTGGTCCGAGTCAGGACTCTGATTGGACTCTGGGACTGGGTGAGGCTGCACCCCTGTGGGGCATTGGCCAATCAGGCCCACAGGTTAAACCAGCCACCAGCACACACACTCAGGAGGAGCGCTAGCATGTCACCTTTATTCCTTCTCCATCCAACCCCTCTCTCCATTCAATATGGGTTGGGGGGGGGGGGGTGAATGTACTGCCAAAGTTAACCCTGAGGGGCACTGATGGAAAAAAGGTTAAGAACCCCTGCTTTAAAACATACTTTGATGTGAGTTTTAATCGCACATAGCATGTATTGATTAAACAAAAGTGCAATAATACAGAGTTACATTATTATATAGAACTAACATATACATAAAAAAAATAGAACATATAAATGTGCTATTAAAAAGGTATCACCACAGAATAACCCATGCTAACACGAAGCACTCTCAGGTATTTAATTTGTATTTGTTGCTTGCTGTATAAACTGGTTATGCCCCAAATGACTGGCTCCAGGGGAAAGCAGAGATGAGACGGTGCAGGGCGGTTAAGTGGATTATTTTGCAAAAGACGGGGGGGGAAATCTGAGTAAATAAAAGGAAAAAGAGAGAGAGAGAGAGAGAAGGAGAAGAGGAGAGCGAGCGAGCGATAGCATGGCAGCAATCGATGGTTCTCCTACAGCGGGCTCCGCGGGGATTTGAGCCGAGTGATCTGAAGTGGCGCCCTGCTGTGCCAACCGGAATGCTTTGACTCCACATAAAACCGTTCAATCACAGAGTGGCGTGTGGCACCAACACGCCTCTGATGAGAACATTACCCAGGATGAATGAACAGCACCCGTAATGAGCCGCGGCAGCAGGCTTCCTTGTAGCGCTGAAGAATGGGGCAAAGTGGGAGGAACACTGGGTTCAGGGGGACACGTATTCCAGAGTTTCAATTAAAAAAATGAAGAAAAAAAACATTTTTAAACCTATTTTTAGGAGAAGACAGATTTGGATAGAAGAGCATCTGTCTAACTTTCGTGCCAACAACTTATCCAGATCCCAGGGTACTGGAGTTGATCTCAGGTGGTAATGGAGGCCATGCAGCAGAGACCCTGATAGGGCTTTTCCATTGGCACTTTTGAGTCAAACCATACCGCGTTGATTTGAGTCTCCGTTACCAATTTAAACGTGCCAAGTCGCCAGAGATGGACCATCTCTGGAGTCGGGCCAAAGCGCGCCAGACCCGCCTCCAAGCGGGTGGCGGTGACGTCATCATTCAGGGATGATTCAGCGTCATCATTCAGTGACGATTCAGAGATCAGACTCTAGTCTACTGGACAGATTCAGAGATCAGACTCTAGTCTACTGGACAGATTCAGAGATCAGACTCTAGTCTACTGGACAGATTCAGCCATCAGACTCTAGTCTACTGGACAGATTCAGCGATCAGACTCTAGTCTACTGGACAGATTCAGAGATCAGACTCTAGTCTACTGGACAGATTCAGCCATCAGACTCTAGTCTACTGGACAGATTCAGCCATCAGACTCTAGTCTACTGGACAGATTCAGAGATCAGACTCTAGTCTACTGGACAGATTCAGTGACAGTTTCATTCAGCGACAGTTTCTGTTTTCCGTTTTTCAAGCAATAAGCGGCAGATGCCAAGCAAAATCGTAACAACAGCCTGTAAATCCATCTAATTATAATTAGAGGAGTCTCTGTACGTACGTATGTATGCATGTCTGTCATTCGATTTTCTCGACAACCATTCATCCACTCGACTTCAAACTGCAGTGCAGTGTCGAGTGTGAAGTTGTTTGGATGCGCAGTTCTCGAGAAATCCGTGTGGAGTTGTTTGGACTTGGGGCGCTGTGTCGGAGCGGCAAACCACGGATGCAGAAGTTGACGTTACACAGTGTTGGATTTTTGGTAGTGTAGTGTCGAGTGTGCGTGCTCTAAAAATAGAAAAGTAGACAGCGAAAACACGTTTAGACACTCGACACGTTTCATATTAATGAAATTTGAATGAACAAGTGAACAGTGAACGAGCGAGCCCCCCGACAACGCTGCAAGCAGCCGAATGGGCACGCACTCCGACCGGCCACGCCCCCAACACATGCACATGTTATTTACACATGCCCCAGCGATGATACCTATCAACAACGCTGCACAGTGCAATAGTAAACAGCGCTAAAGAGGGCGCTGCTTTTAAACGTCATGGACTCAAGACAAGCGTCTTCAGTTAAAGACACACCTTCCAGCGGGTAGCCCTGTTGTAGTGGAGATGCAAATCCCAGCCGCGCCGAACTGATGCGCCGAGTCAAACTGAGTCAAGCCAAGCCAGCACGTGTATGGAAAAGGGCCATGAGATACCCACACATCAACTCTCTCCCTCTATCTCTCTCTGCCCAGTTAGAGTCTCCAATTACCCTCACTTGCATGTGTTTGACGGTGGGAGGAAGCCAACGTGTCTACATGAAACTAATAAAAAAGAAACAAGATACAGGAAAGAGATACAAACTCCAATAACAAGACCAGAGCCAGGATTTAATCAGGCAGCGTAACTATACATTATAACCACCAAATGATAAAACCGTGGATATGGAAGAGTAGCAGACCCATGCCTGGAGCGATTGTGAGATGAATTTCCTCTGGTTTGGTCACTTGCTCATCTGACCCAACTTCCATTGAACAAACTATCAAAATATCATATTCAGAATAGGACCTTATTACCTTATAAGAATGATCTGTACTGATTACACTTTAAATCACTTAATCCCTCTTTGAACCCCACAAACACTGTTTAAGCAACAAAATGTACTGATAAGTTATGTGCAAAAATGTGTTCATTTAAAAATAAAAGAAAAAGGGCTATTACAATGAAATGAAAGGGCTTTTTCATCCATTGAAGGGTGTGTGTGTGTGTGTGTGTGTGTGTGTGTGTGTGTGTGTGTGTGTGTGTCCATCTGTCCTTAAAAATTCCCACCAGGGGAGGGAACATTTGCCCTCAGACACTTGGTTCCATTTTCCAATCAATATCTTTAGTGGAGACACGCGGGCTTAACCCTGACAACATCAAACGGACCAGAGTGGGGGTGGGAGGGAGGGGGGAGGAGCCATTACAAATGAGCCCTGGCTGAGCAACACCTGAACCAAAACAAAATGATTCCCACCGGTGTCCCACGAGGGGACTTGGTGGGGGGGGACCTGAAACCCCAAACTATAAGGAGAGTTTTCACTGCTGTTGATGATCACGGGCAAAAGCAAGATTGGGATAAATGACGTAATCCACCAAGTGGAGACGTGGGGCTGCCCGCATGGAGTCTTACTGCTTGTTTACACCATAACACAACACATCTACTTGGACTTTTTGTGAAGAACACGTCTTTCATAGGATTTTTCATATCTACACTTTTCACTCACTTGGCTGAATATGAAATCAAATAAAAAACTACACTTTACAAGTTTCATATTTTTCTTTAAAGTGGCATCGCCAACCTCTCCAAGTCCAAAATGACATTCAGTTCCACGTAAGAATACCAGAGAGCGGTACAAAAGATGAAGGACAACGCACCAGGAAGCAAATGTCAGCTGTCACTTCTACCGGACAAGTGATGATGAATGCTTCCCAAGCAGTCCCAACGCAAAGCTAAACATGCACATGTCGCTAGCAGATTTAGCTAGTTGTGTTGCTTGCAAATTCTTCCAATTGCTGCCCGTAAGAAGGGTGTCACCACATGAAAACAAGCAGAAGTGCTAGCAGAAGCTACGTGGCAGGTCTGCCGGTAAAGGATTCATGGTCATCGCGTCTCATGTGGTCTCATGCACGGCTTTTCAAACCGCATGTGGAGATTAAAAGCCTAAGAACATTAAAGGGGTTGACCACCTGTCTCCCTTCTCTCTCTCTCAGGGGCTAAATGAGACCACGGGGAGGAGATCCTCTTCCTCCAATTCACCACCTGCTACCGCTATCTTCCCTTTAATGTTCGGAGAGTCTGGGGAAAAAAAAAAACCACAATGCCTACTTTGTGACCGTGGCCAGATTAGCTGAAAGCTGTCATACTGAGTTGACTTGCCTTTAAAAACTTTTCTGTTGTTGTTTCTTAACGCAAACCACAAAACTAGGGAGTACTAAACAAATATTCGATATATAAAACAGGGACTAGAGCTTTCTTTTAAAAACATTTTATCATTTCATACAGAATCTAAAATTTGGTGAAAAGATTGATTTTTCAATGTTTTTACATTTACAATTATTGTTACATTTAGCTATAATAATATCCAAAGCGCAGTAAATTACTTGTTAAATGACATTAAGCAAAAGATATTTACCACCTTCTACAAAGTTCTATTTTTCTAAAAAAGTTAATCTTAAAACACACTGCAACTTTCAGAGGGTTTGATTATTTTGTTTGCTCGCTGTTTGTTGTTCTCAGTATTTGCCCTCAGGACAAATGCCTTCACCAAATTGAGAAACTGTTAAACCTTCGCACCACCAGACAGGATACTTCATGCGGAAAATAAGTTCTGCGGTTCTGAGGTTGTAAGAATAAAATGAGGTGATCGTGGATAAAACGAACAAAGGCATACATCGCCCAACTCCTTTTTCAGGCCTTCTTGCACTTCCAAGATTTTGTAACTTGCCGAAATCTCCACAGATGACGGCAATGTGAACATCGTGTCAGAAAAGCAAGGTTTTTTTGTATTTTGATCTGATTTCCCCGTCTCCATGGACTGGTCTTAACTAATGGAGCATTCAGTGACCAAACCGAAAACCCCATTGAGTGCAAAACAAGTTAGTCTGCAAAGGACTTCTTCGGTCTCGACCAGCTGGAATAAAATCCACTTCTTTTTAAGTATGCTGCCTGCTTCAGTCTCCAACATTACATGATGTGCTTGATGTGGCACAGAAGAGCGTGAAAGTAAGTCCAAGCCATTTTTTGATTTTTTTTCTTTATTTTTTTTTAACAAAGATTAGTTCTCTCGTTTACTGAGTCTGTCAGCCTTCTCTTGGCTCTGGGCAAACCCCCTTTAATCGCTTGCTCCCACCCATACAGCCATCCATGACATTTAGGAGTCTGTTTAAGTGTGATTGGGATAATACAGCAGACCATGAGTAGGAACCAGTGGTTTCTCAGAGTAACTAAATGACCGGAATGATAATCAACGCAGATCACTCGCCAAGCTCCATGGGTCAGCACTGGGCCTTTGATGGAACTTTATCAAATTGGACCCTGCACATCGCCAGCGGCAGAGAGGGAGATAGAGAGTAGGAGAGAATACCCATATTCAGCTTTGCTCAATGTTAAATTTAATCATAGCCGGAAAGTCGGAAAGACAAAATTAAAAACTCCAAAAGTGATTTTCTTCTTAAATAAACAGGAAGCTGCTATCAAGTTTGGCCACAGACTCTTTTATCTCTGCTTTGGAACAGGGAAAATGGGGGGGGGGGGTATTATCTATACCAATGTCATTAAATCAAATGTAATACATCCGAATAAAACTGCAGTCTGGCCAAGACTGGCCACCTGGTAGTTCTGGCACACACAAAAATAATCTACTTCTGGACTATTATCTTTAGATGATATTTGAACTATTTGCCACTGGTAAATCATGTAGGGTATGAATATGATGGGGCACTCAGGCTACTACATCAACATCATTTACACTCTAGGCTGAACCAAAAATGCTATAAGGCAGAAACACACCTCTTGAGGTGAGAGGCTATAGTTTGAGCAACATTATTGATGACTGGGTTGAATTCACAGGCCAGATCGAGATGAAACAATGCACCAGCAATACACCCCAGAGAAGGAGAAGGGAGCTGTCAAAACGTTATCCAGGAGTCTACGCTATATATCAATGCCACTTTTTTTCTCCAATGCCTATACTACTCAACTTCACTAACGGATATAGAGTGCCGATCAGATGCTTTCATATTCTGTTTAGAGTCATTCAAATATCACTGTTGACCAGAGGTGGGCAGAGAAGCCAAAAACTGTACTCAAGTAAAAGTACTGTTACTTTGCAAAAACAAGTACTCAAGTAGAAGTAAAAGTACAAGTATAACTACTTGAGTTAGAGTACAAAAGTTACTTGAGTAGCGAATATATATTTCTTGAGTAAGAAATATATATATATTTTTTAAACACCGGCACATTACTGTCTTTTCCCCCAAGTCTTTTATTTGATGTGGATATGACTGGAAAATCTTCAACCACAGATGGTTGAAATTTGAATACTTCCTGCATTTGTAAAGAAACCAACAAAACAGCATAAAATATTAACATAATAAAATAACTAATCGAAAAATGAAGGGCGACTCATTAGAAGGACAATATCAGTCATGAGAAGCAGAGACGTGTGTTTACAATGAGTCTAGCGTGGAGTTTGATGTTGAATGGGCTTCTATTGGAGGGGGGGGGGGGCGTTGCTCACACAGGTATCAAATATCTAAATATTAAAGCAAGGAACCTAAAAACGGTCTGGGGTGCACACAAAAGCCCGGGTAGGTGTGAAAATGACCCCAGAAGTGTTTTAAAGTGAAATTCCCCTTTAAGCAAATGATGAGTAAATATAACGCGTTACTATCCACCTCTGCTGTTGACACACGTGTATATAGTCATTTTGATTTGATATATCATGTTTGATAGGGAGTAAAATCTTAATCATAATTGAGGTATCCATCGATCAATACTACATCTGTGTATCACCTCAATATCCGATACCAGTATCAAATCCCTGCATCCAAGTAAATACTGTCCTTAAAAGCATGTCCCATAAAACATTATTTTTAAAGTGGACGGCACGGTTGTCCTTTCCCTACTGCTGCTGCTGCTGTGTGTGTGTGCGTGTGCAGTATACGTGTGCATGTGAGCATGTGTGTGTGCGTGCCCATGGTCTGGGCCAGTGCCTTGGCAGCGGTCATGTGATGAGTGTGACGATGCTTCCTCCTCAGCGTGCCACTCAAGAGCATCAAAGCAGGCACAGGCCCTTTCCCATGCCCCCCCCACCCCCATCCCCCTTTTGTTCCTGCTATTAAATATAAGAAGATCAGGTTAAATGATCAAAGAGGCCACGGCTTCTAGGGCTTAAGTGTTGCTTCCATTTCATCAAAGACCAGAACTCCCCCACCCCCTCACCCCCTCACCCCTGCACTACTTCAAGGCAACATAAGAATTCCAGGTACTCTATGGCTTTTCCTGTACATACTACTAGATGGGCCTTGTTACCCCCCCCCCCCCCCCCCCCCCCCCCCCCCCCCCCCCAAAAAAAAGGGGGGGAGGGGAAGGGGGGGGGGGGGGGGGGGGGGGGAAGAGAGAGAGGGGGGGGGGGGGAGAGAGAGAGAGAGAGGACAAAAAAAAAAGGGGGGGGGAGAGAGAGAGAGAGAGAGGGAGGGAGAGACAGTGGAGATCTTTGGCTCAATCTTATCGCGTCCTGCTTGCGTGGAAAGCTGAGGATTGAATTAGAAGCATTGTTATCTGCACCTGTAAAAAGTTAAATTGGATTTGGGGGG
>OOFB01006495.1:0-20042 GCA_900323305.1 Trachyrincus murrayi | reverse complement strand
TACAAAATCAGTTCGAGAGCTTGGGGACAACGCTCAACCTGCTGGTGTGCTGACCCATACTTTCTTCTCTCTCTTAACTGGCCTTTCCATAAAGGCACAAAAGCCTCGGCTAAATGCCGTAAATGTAAATGTTCTTGTATTGGGTGTGGAGTGACCTCCCATATCACTCCTCCTTGCAGCATTTTTCTGCCCAGTATTGCTGCAGCTGCTCCTCCACATCCCTCGGTGCGTGTCTTCTCTTTGCAGGGCCTCTCGCCTCTGTCTCATTCAGACCATGTGACATATGATCATAAAGAAGGCGAAGGCTGTTCTTCCTACATGTTCCCCCACCCCTTAGTCTCTCCAATAGGTCAGTTGTATTTTCTCTCAGTTTGTGATGAAGCCAGTTGAAGTCTGTGCACGATTTGGTCTTTCCAAGGGCCCCTTGTAGTGTTTCCACCATGCACTGATCCTCCACCTCTATTGTTGAGGCTCCTACAGCATCTGATCCCAGCTATTTTATTACATTATCACAGAGCTAGTCATTCTCTTGTCAACCTCACTGCTGCTTAATGCATCATAACTATAGTACAATTAAATGTCTCTCTAAAAAGGCTGTGATGGAGAGATGTTTTGATTTGAAGTGGAGCAAGCAATTAGAGTTGGGATTTCGATGCATTTACAGTCAACAACTCTATTACTTTTTGATGGATAACCAATATGGAAAAACTCAAAGTCAAAGTGGAAGTCAAAGCTGTCCCACACAGGCAGCTGCTGGCACTAATGTAAGAGCTAGGCCGGGAGATAAGAAATGTGGCTTAATCTTCCATTCTTACAAGATAAGAACACAATACCTCTAAATGTATGATCCTAAGGTGGTGGAGGTGTTTATCAGGCTGCAGGGCCTGCTGCAGAGCTCTGTTCTGAGTAGAGTCAAGTCTTTATTGTAGAGTTGAGTAGATTCTTTATTTTCCCCCATTGTTTTGCAGCGTAGTAGGGATATTAAAAAAACAGTGACCACATAACAAACGAGAAATATACAACGGACAACAATAAGACATTAAAACATTAAGAAAATTAAACAATAAAAAAAAACATAAAACACCCTAGTACCCTAGTAGTACTAGGGTACTACTAGGGCTAATAGGTCGGGAGGGTGGAATCCAAATGTACAAATTCAAATGAATAAGCTGGTCTGTCTGGACATCTCAATGATCTGATTGATAACTTGATATGCCGGTTATTGGTTCTGGTTTTGTTCAGAAAGCTGTACCTTGCAGGTAATTAGGTGTGTGCGTAATGGGGCCAATTATTCACAATTAAATACTATCACTTCTGGTTTAAATGAGATGTCTATTTTTTCATTTAAAAAAAACATTATTTACTGGAAGAAACAGAAACACGCATTTGATGTCGTTTGTTAACCACACGATGTCGCTACTGTACTAAAAACGTGGTGTATATTTCGCTCTGTTTTGTTTTGATGTGTGTAGACACGGTAGACGCCAACCACTTGTAAACAGTGAGCTATCCCTCTTGCGTATGATATCGGAGCGTAAGCCCTAAAATACTTTTTTTTTATTTGTGTGTTTCTGACACTACCTCTCGCAGGAGATAGGCTACTAACCGTGGTGAGATCGGAACGCCTGGAACGAGGTTACGCTACTACTACTGAATACTATGAATGGGAATAAGGGGCGTAGTGAGCGCATCAAACGCGCACTAACCCCGCCCCTTTGTAGTAGGGCGGGGAATGTCTGTTTGGTTATGCGGTGCGCTCCAAAAGTTACACAAGCAAGGCATGAGCCTTTTATAATTGACCTGCTCCTCAACTCACGTCAGGCGTCATAACCTTCACATAACAACACATCTCTATTCGAATAGTTTTACATTGACCGAGCTACTTCGATCCTCAAAACCTTGTGGTAAGTTGTTTGACAAGAGTAATCCATCACGCCTTCTGTGTTTGGAGAGCCGCCTGAAATTGCATGCATGATATACAGTAGGCTAAACTATCTTAGAAATGATTGGTCCGATATTGTAGCACATGTTGACCGTTTTTCTCTGTCGTTCTTTAAGGATTTTCATCCCGTCATTGTCTTTGGATCATTGGGAGCCCACGATTTTTTTCTGCCAGCAAGTGAGGGGACATCGACTACCAGCTCTTACACAAAAGCCAATCCACCATGGAGTTAAATTCGGTGATTTTAACAACTGCGGGCTCCGTGGGATTTTTCCAATTGGTAAATAGTGCGTACGGTCGACTCCCTATGCCCGAATCAGCGTGCAAAAATGCATGGAGATGGAGAAATATCTCTACGTCGTTTGTCCACAGCATCATCACTGGCATATGGGCAGTACTTTGGTAAGTGGGTTTTTAGCTCTCAATTGGCCGTGTTGTTTTGTTTATTTTGATTTATTCTTTAATATCACCGATTAAAAACGACACCATTATTTAAATTAAAATTACTTTGTATTTTCAGCTTTTTCCTTCACCCACAGATGGCTGAAGATTTGATAGAGACCCATTCTGTGTTTTCACACGTGTTGGTCTCAGTTTCAATTGGTAAGTAAAACCCTTTGATGAAGTCAGGCTAGGCCTACATGTTGTGTCTTTTCTGATTGGCTGGGTTCAGATGAGAGAAAACCACTTTCGGTAATGAGAGAGTTACAATGATTTTTTTTTTTTAAATCTCTCTACGCTTTCGTGCGGTGCGAGATCTGCCCCGTTTGCTGAAGTCCGACCTCACACAATCTACATTGTATACAAATGACGTATGTTTGTGGTGCACGTGTCTTAAACTATGTGCACTCCCTCTAACCTCATGGCAACCAATGAAAACTAATTTAACTTGTTTAGTCTTATATGCAGCCAATTTTTACTTTTGATTGTTTAACAAGTTGGCTGTTGGATATTCGAGCTGCTTGACGACATTTTAAATGTGAATCTGAAATAAGAACGTTTGAACAGCAAGTCTCCCTGTCCTCCTTCACACTCACTATATACAACAGTCACCTCGCCTGAGTCTTGCTTAACCAATCTCCTCCTCTTAACCAATCTCCAACGCGGGCTCCCCCAGAATTCTCAGAATGTCTCGCATTCCTCGTGGAAGCCCAGTCCCGCCCATGAGTCCAACAGGCTGGCACAGCGGTTATAGTTGTGTAAGATCAATGGAGGACATTCTTGTTTCGTCCCAGGCACCAACCTAGCCCCATATGCTGCCCACGTCCCACCCCCATGTGGCCACCAAGTACATGATCTCAGATGATTTATGCACACTGTGTGGCGCAACTGCCATCGCTTATGGAGGGAAGTCAGTTCCACACGGCGTGTGGAACTGCTTCCGTTAGGCCTTCCCCGGTCCCTGCCAGTAGTATGGTCTGATTCTGATCTGATTCTGGGTGTCACAGCAGATTCCGAGGTCTATTGTATGCACAACCATTCAGCTCTGTCCCGGCCTCATGACTGTGCCAGGCTTCAAACTGTGCATTTGCATTGGGACGGTCATTATGCACTTGTTGGCTTTAGGCCCAGCGCTAGCCTCAGACAACAGACAGACTTGAAAGAACGAACTTCCATTGAGCCACTATTCCTAGAGATCTCCATGGCTATAAACTATTTAAATTGCCCTCCGACCTCCTAAGTTGCCTCATGACCTTTTGGATCAATGCTAACGTCAGACGGTTTTATGTGCTTGTTCCCGGTGCACATAGATGTAAACAATTATGGCATGAAGTCACATCTAAATGACAATAACCATAAGGGTCTGCTAGTTTCTTATTTAGGCTACTGTCTTCAAATGTGTGGAGGACCGTGAAGCTCAAGAACAGAATCCTGTCCGGGTGATAAGATTGGATTGCTACATGACATGAACACAATGGTCCACCTGCCTGTGGTGGTGACCACATGAGGCTGTTACTGCATGGAACGCCAAGCGGAGAAAGAAATGCAGTCTTGACGGGCTTGATCAATAACATTTGAACGATGTATGAATATATGTTTAGAAATGAAAGAACATAAAAATATACTGTGTATATATATATAAAAAAAAGTATGTACCACCAAGAGTTGAAAGCAAAACAAAACAACATATTAAGTGCACATGAGGCCTATATTCCCACATTGAGCTCCATTGGCAGATGGATATGTTCGTCATATTCACTAAAGGGGGTTCCTTCTTGCCCCCCCCCCCCAGCATACATTCTTCAGCCCTATCTTAAACGCCTCATTATTTTTCCAGCGTGCTGAAAAGCGGTTTCCATGGCTACAGCCGATAGCTGGGTGGGGGCAGGTGGGTGTTGTATAAATAGCTTCTTGCCAAGGCTCAGCCACATCTTGGTTGCCGTTGCCGTTGTCGTCATGGAAGCAGGGCCCCACACTAACACGCATGACGTAGGCCGCTCTGGACCTATAGGAGGCCGGCTTGCATGGGGGGGTTCATGAGTTGGTGCCTCAAAAGCCTAATGACGGGGGGCCAAAGTTGACTAAACACCGGCTGTCTTCACAGGTTACTTCATCTACGACTTCTTTGACATGGTGCGGCACCAGAAGCTCAGTCAGTCCTGGGAGCTTCTCTTCCATCACATGGTGGTAAGTGGTTGTGCAAAGACCTGAAGACAGAGCAAACACAATGGCCCAGTGAAGTCTCGGGAGGGTATCTTGTTTGCCGATCTTTGACCGTCATCAGTTTATCATTAACAAGGTCCGAATATTTGTCGGTTTTGATCGCCTTGTACTAAGCCTTGTCCTGTCTTACAGCCAGGTAGATGCTTAACACAACCACCCTCCTATCTCCTATGACACGAATCATCCATCTTTAGATCGACACCCTGACCTATCTGTCAAAATCACAACAATATAACGTCTCCTGGAAACAGAATACCAACAAAAAGACCCGTCATTCTTGTCCAATGACAATCCTTACTTCCAGGAAGTAAGGATTATACTGGCAGTATATACTCATGTCTGTGTGTGTGTCGAAGAGACACACACACATTCTGCATTGTCTCAAGATGTGTGTTTGAGAAAGGGTCTTTTTTTTGTTCCATGTTGTTTTAGGTAAGGTGTGCACTTTTATTAGGTAATACTGTCAGGTAATACTGTAGTATTATACTGGTTATACTGGTAGTACTGACTCTCACAGCAGTAGTACTGACTCTCACTGCAGTACAGACACTGATTCAGTTAGAGTGGGGGAGGGGGGAGCGAAGTCAGAAGGAGCCCCAACTTGGCCGGCGGCCCTTAAATGGTCAACACACTGTGGGGGGAAAACAGAGAGGACCTCTACCTTTCTTTCCTTTCTCGTCCCCCACACTGGGTCAGCTGGTCTGGCTCCCCCACAACAGGATCTCTGGCAGTTGTTTTTAAGTGTTTTCTTCCTCTCTACTTCCTTTGACAATGATGTGCAGCTCTGTATTTACTGATTTAGTCTCCCTTCCATCTTTTGTCTTTTGAGGATTAATGGCAATACCACACCCGCAATACAAAGATGTATTTTGATTTCATAGCTGTCAGGGGATGAGGAGGGGGGGGGTACTTGTGTTTGCTTTTAATGTGCTTCATAAGTCATTGTTATTACTCATGGTGGCGTGAACTCTCTAAAGGATGAATCAATCATACGAGTGTTAGGGGAGTTGTGTGTTGTGGTTTTCATGTTCCATGTCCTTTAAGTGGAATACCTGCCATTTTACAAAGCCTGGCGATATTTGATAAAGCCACTTGCGGCCTATGCCTTCAAGCAATATGGAAATCGTTGATCATGAACCATTCATTCAAACTGGTCCACATGTTATTTTCATTCCATCGTGTAAATAATTCCGAGTGCTGTATGAATACATTACTGAAGAAGCTGACACAGACCCTATTGTCGAATCGCTTCACGTCTGATTGAGACAGATTACAGGGTCTTTGGAGTCTACCACTTCATGTTTTTCCATTTTCATAGGAACACACAGCTGTGGTATACTGTACGACCACAAGAACTCCAAGCAGTGGGGAAATTACCTTCTGGTTGCGGTATTTAGCATAGGAATTGATTTTGGATCTATACCACAACACAATAGTTGCTGCCAAAGTTGTTGAAACGGTTTCTCCCTTCATCTCTATGGCTAATCTTTTTTCTATCGCCCCAGTGGTTTTCTAGACTTTTCTCCTGTGCCTAGCTGACCTCGCTCAAGTGGCTCCTCTTGTCTCTAAGGTTATTATTGTACTCTGGAAAAGGCACATGCTGTAAAATAAGCCGTTACGCCAGGACTTTTTGGACGAGGGGAATAACAAATTCTTTCCATTCCATGGCAAATTCTTTTTCCCTTGATACTTAATGCAGAGTTGCAGCCTGCTAGTGTCAAAGAAAGACATCATACATGCGACTATTTTTACATATAGCCCATGTGAGGCTGACCATTAGGGGCATCAGACAGTATCCGCTGTTGACTCATGACCTTTAACCGTGGCTTGTTGAACAGGAAGTCATTCTACAGCTGACGCCGTTGTAGCGGTGAGGACATTAAATATACATGAGGCAAAATGTTTTTGAATGAATTTTACATGGGGACTATGGTAGAGTGCTTAAAACTTCAGGGAAAAACAAGGGAAGGTAATCTTCCAAACCATGCTTGGAAATAGTGAGTTTCTAATCCATCCGTCAGTGGAGAGGCGTTACAGTCGCCCAGAATACAAACCCCAATGTGTTAGGAGAGGTAGAAGGCACCGACGTTTCTTCATAGAGATGATAAAATGGAAATGATAAATATGTCCATCTACCTTTTTCTCCCTACACAAATACCAATCACCCCTTTCTCATTTGGTGGAATTGAGTTTATGAGAGTCAAGGCAACTAGCAGGTCTTCTAATGGCTGATGTTAGGAACATCACGAGGGTGTTGGTGGAGCGCATGCTGTTTCCAATCACATCTGCTGTGGTCTTCCTTTGTCCAAGCTACCGGACAACTTGTTCGAGTAAAACATGTGGCTGTTTTTATGCAAATGAAGAACTTGCAAAAATACATATTTTTGTAATATGTACAACTGTCTGTCACGTCTCGGCTCTTACTACCAGGCCCTGGGGCTTGACCCTGAGCGGGTGACGTAGGATCGTATTTGCGTTTCGTAGTAATGAGTCTATAAGTTTTGACACTGCATAGCACTGCGGTCGACTGCCTTGCGGATTTCCTCCCCGCGTTGTTTAACCTGAATCTCCAGTCTCCTGCTTTTCCCTGCCCATCAGGTTCTGAACATGCATGGTAGTACGGTAGCAGTAAGAGACATCGCGTCTTCTTGGTTTCGCGAGGAGCAGGTCTTAAAGCATCTCTACCCCCGCCTCAAAGCCTTTTTATAAGGCTGATTATCTCTTTTAAGCCCCGAGGTCATCTTCTTTGGGCTGCCTGGATTTGCCTGGTGACTTTAGGGGAGTTTAGAAAGTGTTTCCATATAGGCCTGAAGTTCTCCTCTTCAGTAACCCTAATGGGGTTTTTTCCCCTCAAGGGTTAACTTTCTAATTCAGTATAGCAAAGAATGGTTGTCATGGAGTAATTGCACTCCCATAACATAAGAATCCCCTACAGTAATATGTAAGAATCCCATGTCAACCACAAGCTGTAGACACAAGTGCCGCTCTTACATTTATTGACATCTTAAACCTCAATGTCATGGTTTTCCCTGCTTCACATCCTTACAGAACATGCACATACATTTATATCGACCAAAACATACACAGGTCTAGTAAAGTAGCACAGGTGTGTGTGTGTGTGTGTGTGTGAGTCTACGAAAATAAGTGCCATGTACACACACACACACACACACACACACACACACACACACACGCGTACCCTCCTCAGCCTCTCTTCAATCCATCTAGCAGCATGTCTCTCCCATTGTCCCCTCAGTTCCCCAGCCCCCATGCTCCCTATCTCCCCTAAACATCTCCCCATCCCCCCCTTGCTCTCCCTCTCTCTTCCTCTCTCTCCCTCCCTCTCTCTCCCTCCCTCCACTCCCAGTGTGTTACGCCTCTTCACATGTCCGGCAGTGCACCAACCATATTCCCTCTCGTCCTACGCTGGTATTTGTAGGATTTAGCGTTGTTTGGCGTGGTGAGATTGATAGGTTTTTTGAACGCACCCCCCCACCACCCTTATTGTGTAACTTTCATACAAAAAATGTCCACTGAAAGATTTGTTTAACGTTGGCTTGCTCCGTTGGCATGGCAAATATATAAACACTTTTTTCTTTTGGGGCGTGGAGCATATCTCGGGTCACGTTTGTAGATGAGGAAACTAGTTTGAGACGAAGGTAGGCGCGGCCGTGGAGGAGCGCTGGCTGAATTCCTACACATCCTTGCTGAGTATGGAGGTGTGTGTGTGTGTGTGTGTGTGCTTGTGTACATACGTGTACAGTATGCACACACTGTACGAATGTACAGTTGCCACACCCGACTCGACTGTATGTCTGTCTGTCTGTCTGTCTGTCTTCTAGTGAGATTATTTCAGTGACTTTCTGTCAGAGCAAACGGATGTCCATTCATGACAATGAAATGCCGAAGTGGTGTGGCTACAGTCAGCTGACAGCTGGCTGTTCTCTGGACTCGGACTGAGGCTAACGCAGGCCTCATGACGGTGGCCCTGGTATCGCGCCTGTGTGCATACTATCAGACTTTGAACCTTGTGTGTGTATGTGTTTTATTGCATTTTTCTAGTATGTATATATGCATTCATGAGCCTGTAGGCATCTCCAGTAAGCGCTTGTCGTAGCGTTTTGTATTCATCTCATTTAGTTTTCCCATAGTCCCATGCTGAGACAATGTAAGCCCCACCCTGGTGCTCCTCAGCCCACATCTGACCGGCCTATGACCAGATGGGAACAGATATCCAGTCCACTATCTCCAAAATTCCCCCTTTTCCTTCCTCCGTTTCCTTCTTTCCCCTCTTAAGTTCTACTCACAAAACACTGAGTAGATCATAATGTATCTACGTGTATAGCAACAGTGTTTGGACCAGGAAAAACTAAGAAATTCATTCATTCACCCTGCATGCCTTTTGGACAACAAGAAGGCAAACACACCTAGAGTTATGAGTAACATGACCGTCTGTGATGCTCCTCATCTTGTGACTCGGTTTTGTTTTTCTTAAAGCAGAGCAGGAACACATTCTCAAGACAGTGTGATGATGTTTTCATCTGCCAGAGCGCAGATAATTGCAGATTATGTACAGTTTGTACCTACTAGTGTGGAAATCAGAGTAACCTGGTGTACTATTACTAACTATGCAGACATACAGTGATCACTCTTCATTTACCCCAAAGTTGGTTTCAGTCCCCCCCAACGTGTGTGTGTGTGTGTGTGTGTGTTGTTCATAGGTGCACATACAGAGATGTGTTGACTGATTAATGACGTGTTAAAGTTATAAGTGCACCTGGGGTTATTGGCGTTCCCTACATCCTCTACATTTCTCATCATGCCATTCAAAAGCCATTCCATCCACCCTGTTGAACAGGCCCAACCGGTTCTGAAAGATTGTCCGAGATCGTCCTTCATCTCCGTGTATAACAACAGTGTTTGGACATACTGGTTTTTGACTCGCCGTTTGGGTTGAGGTTGCCTGTACATGTTGCCTTAACATGTTTAACCGCACAGTCTGACAGCTTGAAATGTCCATACGTCCGTTTGCATAGGCTGGTTGAACCCGCTGCATATGAACGTCTCTTCACCGGGCTCAGTTAGAACGTCTAATTGAGTCCAGAGGGAGGCAATGATGGGAAACAAACAGCAACACACCACTGCCTGCATAAGCTCTGCCTATGGGTTTTTAACTTAAAGGTGCTGTAGGTAAGATTTAAGAGCTATTATTTGAGTGTTATTTGTTAGAAAGGGCATAGCCATCCGTCAGCTGTTAGTGACTAAAGAAATGCGCTGTTTGGAGTTGACTGTGCCTGCTTCTGTGTGAGACCACTCCGATTTTAGACCACTCCTGGCTAATTCCTGACCAATCAGGCCATCTCTTCCATGATTGGTTCGGGAGATCCATCTTGCCTGTCAGTCACGGGTGCGTGAAATTCAACACTTCTCAGTGGCGGAGAAATGTAGAGAGGGAGCAGAGAGAGAGGGGATGTTTTTTTGTTGTTGTTTAGTTTCAAAATCTCTCTCTCTGTGTCTCTGTCTCTCTCTCTCTCTCTCTCTCTCTCTCTCTCTCTCTGAGTCGCAGAAACACTGCTGGTGTGTAGTATGGTTACTACCAGTCTTCATACTAACTTATCATGTTAATGTAAATGAATCCTAACATTGACATGATAGATCTGTGGCCCTTTCATCCTCACTTATACTTGGCAAATACTTTAAATACAGTCAGGAGGTTTATGTCACCTTTGTTGACCCACTATATTCACGGTCTGTCTAGCCGTGTTGACATTTAGCCTCGTCTCTGTGTGTGAAACACCGGACAGCAGGGTTTTAGCTGGACGAAGGCAGCTCATGCTGATTCGTGTTAATGCTCGGCTAGATCCAGGGTCTTCAACCAGGGGGATTACTGTGGCTTTAGGGAGGCTGGTGCCCCACCCATACACCCACCTGTCACTGACAAACAAGTGGCTGTTTTTATGCATAGGTTAAAAGGAATAGTCTGCAAATGAAGAACTAGCAAAAATACATATTTTTGTAATATGTACAACTGTCTGTCACGTCTCGGCTCTTACTACCAGGCCCTACCAGTGGTCTCATTGATATCAAAAAGGGCTTGTACATCAGAATGCATCATGGGAGTTTTTGTTGGCGATACTCCGCCATATTGAGAATTGTAGTACTGTAAAATCCAATTTCAATATACCGTAACCGTTTCAAACACAACAATGTCTTCCCGTAATGACAAATAATTTCACGATTAATTACTAAACAATGACCAAAAAAACAATTAGTAACATTCCAATGCTCTTATGCTTCCAAAATGGAGGCGGTCATTGCGATGTGACGTTGTGATGTACAAACCCTATCGTGAAACACAGCTCGCCAACTGATAATAGGCTCTCTGTGGCCGGATTGCGGATGGAACCATACACGGTCGTTCTCAGCCTAGGATGGACATGTTACAGTCAAGCAGGGTGATACGCCTGCATTTCTGTCCACTTCGTCTGTTAATAA
The DNA here is from genome assembly GCA_900323305.1 of Trachyrincus murrayi. Lineage (NCBI taxonomy): Eukaryota > Metazoa > Chordata > Actinopteri > Gadiformes > Macrouridae > Trachyrincus > Trachyrincus murrayi. The sequence goes on along the minus strand of OOFB01006495.1, from coordinate 8,941 downwards.
TTACCAAGGCTATACCTCCTTCAAAACACCTCTTTAAGTGAAGCATTGGTCATAATGTGTGGGTAGTGCAAAGTGTTGCAGCTCCAGCTTTAGAGTTGGTGTGCTCTCTCTCACAACTGTCAATGTTATCTCTGTCGAGGAAAATATGGTCACCGCTGGCTCTGTGTTGACTATTGACTTATGATGTCCTCTAAGCGCCATAAAGAAGTGAAAAGGCTGTGATAACACAGCCTTTTCACTGTCAATTCTACACACTTTTCTATATAGCTCAGCAGGATTTTCCATGAAATGCTCTTATCAGTGTTCAATGTGTCGTAGAGTTGTTATTGTTGACCCCAAGGGCCTGATTTTAAATGTGTAGGTTTCTCTTATCAAGCTAATTGTGTTTTAGATTAAAATAAAAAAATGTCACATTGGATGAAACACACACACACACACACACACACGTGCACTCACTTCCTATTTAGAAACCATTGATGATAAAACATAAACCGACAAAACACAAAAGTAAAAGTTAATCAAAACATCTTCCCATGTAAAAAAAAACGGTGCTCCTGCATGCACGCACTTCGGCTGCGCACTCGTTGACCTCAAACACCAAAGGCCGTATCAGATGTTTGGCTACATCTATTTTAGCAGTTGATGTGAACACCAGTATACCTGCCATACCCCAGTGGAGTTTCACTGAGGAGTGTTCAATAGTTTCATCTCATTATGTCGCACACTTATGTCACAGTGATGTTTGCGCTGTTAAACACACGGTGTTCGCCGTTATTGTAATTGTAATTATTCCCTGCCACGGTTCATTTACACGCGTGTTTGCTAAAGATGTATGCCGAAGGCTGTCTGTGCCAAAGGTGTGCCCAGTGCTGTACATTCAAGTGTGTCTTCAAGACCTTCACTGCAACCCTATAGCTGTTGTGTGTTTGCCACATGAGAGGCAGAGACCGTGCTCACATGTCCTGTTGCCTAACCTGTCACATGTCAGCAGTCCTGTGCCCCTGACCTCTCACATAGTATTCACAGAAAGAGATGCAAGATGAAGACCGTTCACACAAGACCAATAGTTTCACGATAGGCCCTGCTTTATTTATTTATTTATTTTGTTTGAATTTTAATTTAAATGTGTTATCTAGCTGCCCTAACCACACCTTGTTCACTCCATCAGAGATACAAATACAGACATGTGAAAGCAATTGTAGTGCATCAGAATGCCTTTTGTCCTCTTCTAGATGGTAATTAGGCTGCTGGATTTATGAATGGTTTAGTGACAGCTCCTGTGCCTGTGAATTCTGTTTGGCGTCAAATGCATTTCTGTTGCCCAGATTTTCCACCTGCTACAACACTGACGTGGGAGCGGTTTGAAGGCGCCTTTCATCAAACGTCCATGTTGTTTTTCTCGCTATTATCTTTGCTACAAGTGTAAAAAATAGCTAATTCTCTGTAGTAGCAGATGGCGGCTGCTGCCACCTAGTGGCTATTTGGTAATTACATCACAGGCGTTTCATAAGACTTGAAATCCAAAGGTCAATGTCATACAGGCCTTACACTCAGAGTGGGAAGAAGTTCACTTGTTATCAAGTTTCACCAATGACATCCAGTTGTAGCCTGGCGAACAAATGTTTCACCAACATGTTTGTGTTTTTGATTACGAGGCCTATGTGTTTTCTAAACGTATGAAATGGATGGTATCCCTCCCTTTTGTTAGCATTTCATAACCGGAACACACACACACACACACACACACTCACACAGTCGCTGTCTCTCTCAGCTTTATTGGTATGGGAAACGTGCATTGACAATGCACAAAAAAAAAAAACACTTAAAGATCAAACATTTGAAACGGTCAAAAAAACACACTAACCAACCTCTCTCTCTCTCTCTCTCTCTCTCTCTCTCTCTCTCTGTCTCTCTATGTCTCTCTCCCTTCTACCTCCCCAACCAGGTGATCACGTGCTTCGGCATCTCGGTGCTGTCCTGCCGCTTCGTGGGCTTCGCTGTGGTGGCGCTGCTGGTGGAGATCAACTCTGTGTTCCTGCACCTGCGGCAGATGCTGCGCATGGCCGACCTGGCGTCGGGCACCCGCTACCGGGTCAACAGCATCGTCAACCTGGGCACGTACGTGGTGTTCCGCATCAACACGCTGGCCTGGATGACGCGCTGGCTGGTGCTGAACCGCGACAATGTGCCCCTGCTGTCCTACACGGTGGGCAGCGTGGGCATGGCCATCATGACCGCCATGAACATCGTGCTCTTCTGCCGCCTGCTCCGCAGCGACTTCCTGAAGAGCGGCACGCGGGAGGGCAAGAAGGACAAGGAGATGTGAGGAGGAGGAGGAGGAGGAGGAGATAGAAGGAGCAGGAGGATGTAGTGGAGCAGGAGAGATCCGGTTGATTCATAGACATAGTTTTGCCGTATACATACACATGTATATACTGTATCCATCTTAACATTTGGTACCATATTGCCTTTTTTTTTTATCGTGGAAAACATTGTGACCAGCTCGGATTGGCCTACTTTATCTGAATATCTGTGCTACGACGTTGGGAGGTGCAGGCAGGTACAGCACACACGGACATGCTTTGTGCAGACAGCTTCCCACTGCCAGTCATGGTTTGCTGAAGACGTGGCTCCATGTGAATGGACAAGCCATTCTTAAGTCTCACCTGCTGGCTGACTAACGCTAGACAATATTTATGAATGAATGAAGAAAATAATGTCGATTTCAACCAAGAACCTTATTTTCACACAGGCTGTTTGAGCTAAACTCATGTATAATATAATATAGCATACTGTACAAAGAACAAAGTAACCACTGTTTATGAGACCATATCGAAGTAGGCCACATGAAGTATGTGTAAAAAGTTAGATAACTGTTGAGCTATACATTTATTTATCAAAGGTTATGATTCTCTCTCCTATATCAAGTGCAGAGAATCTGTGGAGTCCAATACTTTTACTGTGTTAAAATGTCTCAATTAACTGAAGCACTGAAGTCTTTTGTCAACTAAACACGCTTGCTACCTCAGGAAGCTAATGCTATCACTTTCGCTCTTGCTAATTATAAGCTTTGCTCTAAATTAGTTGTTTTTTTAAGGAAAAAGTTGGCTTTCATATGTTATGATAAAGTATGATACTTTATAGTAGTATAATTATCTTATCTAATTGGACTGTAATATGATCTTTCAGCCAGGAGTTGACAGCTGTTGGCCTACAGAGGGCAGTGCACTCTATACTATTACCTCATTAACTTCGCTGTGAGGGGGACATTCAAGATACATCTACAGAAGTTCGCAAACATTTTTTATAACCTCGTCAAGTTTCAGTGGCATTCTACATTTAACTATAAGTGTACTAACATGCAGGAGGTTTTTTGATAGCCTATTAGGCGTTGAGAAAAGCTGGACTTGAATCCTGAATGAAGCAGCATTTACATTTACGAAGCACTACCATGATCTTGGCCTAATTGCTTGGATTGTTTAAAAATAAAATAAAGCTTTTTTATTGTGTATTTTAGGGATATGGATATTTTTGTATTTGTAATTTATTTGTGCTGAAAGTTATGAAATTTGTAAAAAAACAACAACAACAATTTGCTTTGCATTTTGTGCAGTGTATTTGTTTGTTGAAATTTATATTAAATGTTAAAGCCATGATGTGGTTAAGCACTGTGCTTCAGGTTTTGTTTTTTTCCTATATTGTCAGGATTTTTGTTTGTTTTAGATTTTCCGAACTAAAAGTATGTTTGCCCTGTTGTGTGAAACAGCATGTCAATATTGATCCTAAAAGATAGCTGTTGGATATCCTAAAAGATGGCTAAAAGTAGCTGTTGGTGCACAGTGATTGGTAGTCTCATTTGCTGCTGTATAGAATAATTGTATTTTAAATATTGGCTTGGAGGTTTCTGGTTTATAACTTCAAGAAATGTTTCAGCCATAGCTGAATGAAACAAATGTAATCCACTTAAGACTCATCATCCAAATCATAACCTGTGGTTTTTTATGTCACTGCTTATGTTGCGAAATGATCTGTGATTCTATTGGGGGTTGTGTTTCCCAAATGGACTAACACAATTGGACTATTGACATTTTTGTGTTTATATAAGAAAATCCCTATTTGTGTGATTTTTTTTTTTTTTGGCCTATCAACATACATGTGTATTCATTTCCGCAAACTCTTGAGGCAGCTTTACCTTCTGCAGCTTTTGACCTTGATTGATGTGTTTATTGTTATTAATGACTGTATGATGCCATTGTCTTTTTCCCTTCTGCTTTATGCCTTGGTGAACGAAGAAATGGTTTTTCCATACTATTATCCCAAATCATTGTCGCTCTTTGTAACAATATGACCAGCAATTATTTGTTTGGTGTTGCGCTTAATGCTGAGATTCTGTTTCAATGTGCATTTAACATAGCTGGCTTGTATTTCCATTTCACGTGATGTAATTTAGGCCTATGATAGAATTTTTTTGCAGCCAACATTATAGGAGTTTATAAGTTAAATGATTATTTTATGATTATTTGTGATTGACCTTTTGTTTTCTGTTGAGGTGTAAATTGTTGGATTTGATGGTGGTTTATCAGCCAATTTGGATTGAGTGAATAACATTAACGGTCTGGAAGTTTATGAATTTATGAGTGTGATATTGAACATAATTGAGGTTTTGAAGGTTAAAGGATCTACCTATCCTGACTATAGACCTAGTTAGGATAATGGTAGACCTATGTGTAGGCCTATATATTAATTGTTCATTATGCAGGTTTGACTCCAGTGTATTTCTTTATACAATAACATATATTTGTTTAATGCAAAAGATGCAAATAAAGAACACGTAATTCATCTTTTGAGCCTTTTTATTTCAACCATGTGAACGCATTGCCAGTGAAACCTCTGCCTATCACTGTCCATGGTTCTGAAATTAAGCCACCTATAAACTCATAGCTTAGAGTAGTCCTACCTGACACGTTTCAGTTAAGTTAAGTTAAAATTAGCTTAATTCTGGTTGAGCTTAAAATTCAAGTGTAGGCTAGTCTTTCTGAAAGACTAGGCTAGGCTGTATATGCTACCCCCCCAGCATATACTAAGCCAGTGTGTTCTCCTCCTCAGTGCTGAGACGCGGAGCCAGATTGATGCTGAATAATATGGGAGTGAGTCGTCCAATCAGCAGCTCCGCTGACTCCGTCGTACGATGAGCTGGAGCCTTCCGGTCACGGTGGCGTGTTGTCGCCGTGCTACAGTAGCCTACAGTAGCCTACAGTAGCCTACAGTAGCAGACACCAGGGGATGTGTGCGGTAAACATGGATTGCGCATCGTTTTAGCGTGCGCTCGTGTTGACCTCTCCGTTTTTTATTCTGCTTATTCTCTTGATCGACACAGATGTCGCCATGAGGACCGGTATGCCCGGAGACCGCACCGCAGTGCGCGTTGGTTAATTGTTTTCTCGACATAATTGCGAATTGTGGTTTCTTTTGTCGGATCAAACGTCGCCACATTCAGCTTCAAAGCCGTCTTTATGCCACATCTAAAATGCTTTGTGATGAATGCCGCAGCGATAGCCTCCGTGATTTCGACCATCAATGTTAAACAAGATGCTCCGATCGGAGGGCTTGTTTATCACTCAGATAAATCACATTTCTTCATTTTGTAGGATTTTGACGTCAAGAGGTAAGCCTGACAGTTATAACTGTACACATAATAATATAATGTCATTTCTGACATTTGTATGTAGCTCTGGTGGAGGTTTCTATCGTTAATGTCTTTTGGTTTTAATTCCTGGTTTATACTGCACGACCTAGATATAGCCTACCTAACTTTATTTTCTCTACGTCGAAATTGAATGTAAATATGCTGAACTTGGATACTTGTATTGAAGCCTAGCCCAGTGTACATATGAATAATATCAAACATAATCACAACAAAATATTGACTTTTTGTAAAAATAATGAGGATGCAATGGTTAGTAGCTTTCCCTGTATGTCTGTCTGTCTGTCTCTGTCTGCCTGCATGTCTGTCTGCCTGCCTGCCTATACCCGCCTGTCTGTCTGTGCCTCTGTCTATCTGTCTCCTTCCCTTTTACTCAGTGACGGAAGAGAACATTAAAACGTGAAAAGCAAACAAGCTAGGCTAGGGTAAGGCTAGGGTCATCCTAACAGAACGTCCTAACCATTCCCGTTCTTTTAACCCTATACCCGCAGTTTGTGTGGAGCTGAGGAGGACCTGACCATGGATTCTGAGTGCAGCCTGCCCCGTCAGCTAGACAGCGTGGAGCGCAGCATGGTCTTCCTCAAGCAGGAACATGTCACCTTACTCCACGGCCTCCACCTGGAGATCCTGTCCCTGCAGAAACGATGCACAGGTGAACGACGGCTACTACTGTGTGTGTGTGTGTGTGTGTGTGTATGCATCTATGTATGTATGTATGTGTGTGTGTGTGTTTGGAGAGCACTAATAATCAGGCAATACATGTACAGCCATTTTGGCCTAGTGTATAAAACTGCGATTCCCGTAGGCCTACATCTAATTTCCTGTATGTGGCCTTGTGAACTGGCTTTCCATTTAATCAAGCTATGAGTCATATGGGTTCTGCTGATGCTATGCATTACCGATACGCACAAAGGACCAGCAGGGTCATGGATAGTCACCAAACATAGCCATCCATCATGCAGAATGCATGTATGTTATGTTTTAAGCTATTGAGATCTATATAAATTAGATTAGACTGTGGACTGCAAACGACTGTGTGTGTGTGGGTGCGTGCGTGTGCGTGTGTGTGTGTGTGTGTGTGTGTGTGTTTGTGTGAGCAGGGAATGAATTATGGCTTATCTTAGTTCCCACCTTGAATGAAGAAGCTATAGGCCTATATGTCGATTGAGACAAAGTAAGGAAAAACCTAATGAATGCAGATTCCAACCATTGCTATGTAATCACATATAGTTTCTCTGTAACAGGAATGAGTGAAGGTCTTGTATGTGTCTTTGAGAGCTGTCCTAGCTGTCCTTGGTGCAAAGATTCATTAGAGGTTTCTGCATGCGCGCACACACTAACACACACACACACACACACACACACACACACACACACACATACATGCATAGAGAAATTGTCTCTCATGCTGTCTTAAGACATATGTCCCTTTTGTTGTACATTGTGTCTGCTTTAGCGGTTGAAGCATCATAATTCAGAAGAGGGTTCAGGAAACTGACACTTCTGATCAAGCAGATCTCTCCGTCCCTCTCTGATTGTTGACATTATGACTGGGGGACTTCATGAACTCTTAGGACTGACAGATCCGGATCACATTTGAATCATATATTTGAATGGGCTGTGAAGGTAACTGTGCGAGGCATTGGAAAGGGTGGGGCCGATTATGATGGTTTAACAGTTTGCAGATGAAATTTGAGTCGGTAGTCAGTAGGGAAAACCTTGCTAGAGAGTGGAACTGGAGAAATGACATCTTTGCTACAAACTGACAGTCTCTCCTGAGCTGCTGCTCAAGCATGTATTTCCTGGAATGGATTCACTCACATTTAGTCAGCCAATTTCTTTCTCACTTATTCACACTCTTTGTGTCTCTCTGCTGGTGTCAACTGTGGGGGTGGGAGTGTTTTGCTGTGCTAGCAGAAGGAAGAGGTGTGGCAGAGAGTCAATCAGAGGATAAAGGTCTAGCTAGCGATTAGCACTACTTCTATTTTTATGTTCAAAAGGCTTTTTTTTTCCTTTGCGAGTTTAACTTCAGTATAATTCATTCAAATGCACACTCCTATATTATGGATCACTTTGAAGTATCTAGAAGGCAGATGAAAGAAATTATGATTGTTTTAGCTTTACATAATTATCATCTTTCCTTTCCAGAATTACATAATGCAGAGATCTATTGTAAGACAATACTATCATTCTTTTAATATTACATGACTTATGTATTACTATTAGGCTATTGTAGCAGGGCTAAAAGCAGATCTGAACAAGCCTGCAATAGGTCTCTGTCTGCATGCCCATCAAGATGATGTAAGGCAGGCACCACAAAGAGAACAGAGACAGGCTAGACTCAGGCCTGTTTAATAGGCCCAGCAAATATTGAGGCATGAGTTGATTCATTTTTAATAATTGTTTGTTAACCTGGTAACATGAAAATCTTTCATTGGAAAATATCTTGCCCGGAAAAATGCTTAACAAATAACCATCTTTAGCATGTGTCAAATTTTGCATCCTGGAATCATGAGCTCTGTCAGATATGTCTGTTAAAAGTTTATTATGCTAATTCAACATAATATTTACTATGTTCTACTGCATGTATTAAATTGTACATCATATTTAGTTACTTTTAGAAGAATTGTATTGAAGACAAACTAATTTGGTTAACTGTGAAAATATTAAATACATCATTTGTGTTATTGTGATCACATTTTGAAATCCATATTTGTCCAGGACTGATGTCTCAAGATACAGTACATCTGACAGTATATCATTACATCCCCACACTGGCGCCCAATAGAAAACAAAATCTATTAAATATGTATTCCCTCACTAACAAGGCTTAGCCAGACATGATATATATATATATATATATATATATAGCCCGGTGCAATCGGATCATATAGGATCAAGTGTTTCATCCTCTGTGCCAATCTTTACAGCCTACTTCTCTTCTTCTCTTTACTACTCTTCTCAGAGCTGGCCTGTGAGCTGAGTTTGAAGTCTCCGGGTAAAAACCAAATAGGTAAGTCAAGCACTGTAACGTCGCTGTTCTTCTCAACTCTCTTCCTCTTCCTCTTATTTTCCGCCATGTTCCCCACAGAGCAGCGTGAGGTCTGATGCTGACCACCGTTGTTTATGCAGCACTCCCCACATGACATCTCTTAAAGCTTCACAACATTCATCATCCGTCTTTTATACACAACCACTGCATCCATCCCTCTGCTCCTCCTCCTCCCCCCCCCCCCC